>OMLB01063308.1:54822-78489 GCA_900302555.1 Myripristis jacobus | reverse complement strand
CCTCTTGAAGCTCATGGAGAGAATGCCAAGAGTGTGCAAAGCAGTAATCAGAGCAAAGGGTGGCTATTTTGAAGAAACTAGAATATAAAACATGTTTTCAGTTATTTCACCTTTTTTTGTTAAGTACATAACTCCACATGTGTTCATTCATAGTTTTGATGCCTTCAGTGAGAATCTACAATGTAAATAGTCATGAAAATAAAGAAAACGCATTGAATGAGAAGGTGTGTCCAAACTTTTGGCCTGTACTGTATACAAATTAAGGTGTTTAATACTGCTTCATTTTTCCTCCCCACACCATCATGATGTTTGGACATTGTAAATCAAGATGATACGGAGCTGTCGTCAGAGCTCTCTATAGAGCTGAGTCACTATGAGGACCAACTGGCCTCTTTCTCCATCCAGGAGGATGAGGAGGAAGAAGAGGAGAATGACGAGGAGCTGCCCAGCTTCCTGATGCGGGTGAATAAAAGTGAGAGAAATGGCATTGACTTAATGCAGATTGCTGCTGATTATGCAAGGAATCGATCTGATTGAAACTTCAACTAACCACGAGTATTTTTCTCTTTCAGAGCCCCCGCCCATTGCAGAGGGAGTGTTTGTGTGGTGCAAATTTAGAAATTATCCATTCTGGCCTGCAATGGTAAGTGGGCACAGCATATATGTTATTTTTTTTGAAGACTTCCTGTTTTCTTTTTGCCCATGTTCTGCCATTTTGTGTCATCCTAAGAAGTAGTGTATAACACAACATTTAATAGTTTGTCCACAAACCACCCCAAAACCTTATAATTAAAGCTAAACAGTATGCATTTAAACAATGTTAAGCTCAGAATCCACTTGCAGACCATTCCTGTAAACTACATTTACTATTGATCATCGTGCCTATCATTTAAAAACCACAAAAAAGAAAACTTGAATGAGTGAAATGAATAAAATCAGAAAAAAAATTCAGTATCACAAAGTGAATTGTTGATAGAGAGTGTGAATGGTGATTGAACTTATTTTATTGCCGATAAAGTTCAGAGAAGAGGCAATAACCGCTACAATCAAAGGAGGTGAAAGGTCGAACATACATGATTTTTGGACAATCATTATTTAAATTAGTTACAGCCATATTTTTAACTTGCAGAAATGTATTTAAACAGTGCAGTTTCACAATGAATCTATGTGCAGGAGAAGCGTACAAGTTTTTCTCCTTTCATTGAAGCTGAAATTTGACTTGTCAAAAAGTTGCAGGGTTTCAGTGTGTTCACCTTTGATTTTATTCTCATCATTGAATATGTAATCAAACAGCAACCCTAACCTAACCAAACCATAAGATAAAGATACAGATATCACTTTCTAACTTTTAAATTAACCTTTTGAAATCAAGGCCGTAGAGAAGAGCTATAATCATTTTCTTTTTAATGGTATGAATTCATATTGTTACTGTTCTTCTCTGCAGGTAAAAAGTGTGTACCCCAAGATGAAAAAAGCCAGTATCCTGTTCATTGATGACCCACAGATTGGCAAAAAGAGAAAAGGGTAGGAACTAAAATTTTAACCCTCTGATCACTGCCTGTGATATGACTGATTTATGCCTCTGCAAGGTGCATATGGAGCTGCACAGACCCTCTGTAGCCTCCCTTAAATTTTAACTGCACACTGAGTGATTGCCAGTGATAATTTTTTGAGTGAAAGTGATTTGACTTGTCAGATAGGGGCCCCGCACAATTTAATGTGATAGTAAAAACCAATGTGCTGCCTGATGTGCCGTCAACAAAACTAACCACATGGATCACAGTTATACTAAAAAACAGTTCTCAGTGAATTATGGGCAAATTGTCAAATCAGTGTGTGATGTTTGTGTTCTTGAAGGCTGACTGTGGCTTTGAAAACCTTGAAGCCTTTTGACTGTGAAGAGGCCAATCAGTTGGTGGTAAGAATAGCAAATAAATTATACACTCCTGTTTCTTACTGTATGTTCCCTCTCCATTATTGACATTGCACATCTGTCTCTCATATTGCTTGTGTAGAGTAAAGCCAAAGAAAAGTACAATGCTGCCATTGAATGGTCCATGGATTTGATAACTGACTACAGAATCCGGATTGGTAAGCAGGATTCATGTACTGTCAGGGGAAAAATGCGTATCAGCATTTAGCAATGTTTCAGGCGTGTAGCATGTTAGAAGGAATGTTTCAGTGCCACAGTATAGTAAGCAAAATTATTGATGCTTGCATTGTCTTTGCAGCATGCGGCTCATTTACTGGCTCCTTCATTGAATACTTTGCCCATGATATGAGTAAGTTGAAATTAGTTTTTTTTTCTCTTAAGCTCACAGTTTTACAACTATTTCCTCATCCATTCATCTTCCGTTTTGTTGTCTCTGACTTGTCCAGGCTACCCAGTTAGAAGGACGTATCCTCAGGCAGTCTCAGAGAGAATAATCATTGCCAGCGAGATGGTGATGGAGGAGCAGTGTGATGATCATAAAGAGGAGAATTCAAGTGTGCTGAAGGAGGAGGTCAACAAGTGCTCAAAGAGGCTGCTACCTGACCGGACTCATGCCGCCCACAACCGTGCCAGTGAGAAGCTGGTTCATTTCATAGTCAAGCAGCGCATGGTAGAGAGCCACCTGCTGGTATGGTCAGAGGCTATTCTGCCCAGTTCTTGCAATATCAAGCATTTTCATGTTGCAACATATTAGACATACATGTTGGAAACGGCTGCGCTGGGGTCGGCTACTTGTGAGAAGTTGCCACCTGATTTTGTTTTCTACGTTGACTGAAAAGAGAGGAGCAGAGCAGAGAAACACAGAGATTAGAGGGGAGGTTCCTCCATGAACTCTGTAATAACTGGCATTTGATTTGGAGTAGTAAGTGGTTGTTTAGTATCTTCAACAAGAAGATACTAAACAACCTGCTTAAGTTCATGGTTGAAAAAATTAGTTGTCCAACAAAAGCATACAGCTAATAAAAGAGGAGCTAATGTTAGTAGCTGGGAAACCCAAGCGGTATTAAAAAAGGATAACTGCCATGTCTTTAAAGAGTGACTCAGCACCAGCAGAAAACTTTAGCTTCCCTGTCCTCTAGGAGTTAGGGGTTAGTGCCCCTGTGACACTTACCCAGATAAGTATTCAACAAAGCATAATAATACAATAAATAACTAACTAAAGCATAATAATAAGTCAGTATGAGTTGGCTTTTTCTGCACTTGTGAGCGTCAGCCTTGCGCCACCTGCTGTACTCTCACAGTATTGAGAAGTATATGGCTACAAAAATACAGGTCTGTTTTCAGAAACCCAGCTTCATCAATGTGCTTGAAGGCTGTAAGGGCTGGTTAAGACTGGACGTGGAAATGCCGCAATGCACTTCCTGCTTTCTTTTGGCGTCTATGTTAACCAGTCGGGCCTGACAGGCCAGACGTGCTGCGGCGTGGAGCTGGACAGCTAGCTCTTGATCTGAAGTGCTAGTTTTGGCATCTTGTTTATTCCCTCCATGTGCCGCAAGCAAATTTTCACAAAAAACACACTGAAAATACATTGTACATTGTCAAATATGCATCCCGTGGTTGCCAACTCTTCTGATTTTCCTGCCCTTCTCCTGCTGTTCTCCTGGGGTTTAATATCCCCAGATCTTCTCCCACATTTTAATGAGCTTTCAAAATCTGCCATCCACCATATTTGATAGAGTTACAGTGTCAGTGTTGTTTCTTAACAGAATACATTAGAAAATACAATCTGCATGGTTTCCGTATTGGCAGGTCTCTCTTTGAATTACTTCCATCATCACTGAAAACACATTGTTTTAACAGCTTCATGTCTGGAGCGGTAATAACTCAGTCCAGCCATGAGAGCCATGCAGACACAACCGTTAAGTTACCTACTTGTCCCACTCATATGAAAGTTGGATTGAGAGAGAGAGAGAAAACTTGCATGTAAGCAGCGCTGAAATGCACTTCTGATGTGAATAGACAAGCTCCTGCATGCGTGTGAATTTATGGTTTGCTCTGCGTCCACATCCGGTCTGAACCAAGTGTACCAGTGATGAAGGACCAGTGATTGAACTTCAGCCTCCTGAGCCCTTAAACAGGATGCTACACAGCTTGTGCGGAGAAATGCAGTCCATCCATTCTGTACATTCTGTGCATTGTGTCAGCTCACACATGTAAAATAAATGTATATAACTGTGAAAAAGAGCATGCATGGTCTACAGACACTTCCTGCATGACTAAATTCTCCCACTCCTGTCTTTCTCCACCTCTGTTGCTCTCTGCCTCCTCACAGGCTGTTATCAGTGGGCAGCAGCAGTCCAGATGGTTGCGCTCTTTCCTGAACACTAAACGGAGACATGTAGTCAATGTGTACCTGGAAGATGATGAGCAGTTGGACCAAGTCTACTGTTACCTGAATGAACTTTATGAAAGGGCCCCTGTGACCGCCCCCTGTCTGGCTAGCATGCAGTTCATGCAGCGTGTCGCTTTTGTGCTGGATGTGCTTCTGCCTGAGGTGAGCTGGGATTCAGCGGTCATAGGCAGAAAAAAGATAACATGACTAATGGGCCTATGAGAGGGAATCCTTCTTTTGGAAGTTGTTATCCTGTTGTCCTTTTGTCAGTGTTAATTTTGGCAGGCTCACTTTTGTTTGGCATTTTGTTTTAGCATTTGGACCTGTGTTACACATTTGCTGAAATGCAGATCACAGTTTATCGTAGCTGGTTTAAGTTTTGTAAAAGCTGTGCCTTTGTGCAGGCCATCATCTATGCCATAGCTGGAGTGTACAAGTTGTCAGTAGAAGATGCAGAAGAAAAGTACCTGAAAGGACGATCCATAAGCAACAGGTAAGGCTTGATTAAAAATTAGACTTTAAAGGGATGGTAAACTAAAATATGTAGTTTTTCATTTAAATGTTTTATTGTCATAATTGGGAGTAGAAAACACAATGAAACTAAGAATCTGAAGTTCGTTTTGTGCAGTAAACGGCCTGTCGGTTCAGTTCTCCTGAGTCAAACGAGTGCTTTTGTTGGGGATGAAAAGCGTACAGAGTGGCGGTGGTCCAATCAGAACACAACCTTGACTTGTATTCCTCAAGCTGCCGTTTGATTGACTCTTTGACTGCACCTGTTATCCAAATCAACCTTTTCACCGAGGATTATTTTACCACTCTAACGTTGTGTCACAAGAGCTGAGGGCTGGCAACGTGCTTCAGTCTAATATGGAGCTTTAACAGCCGTGGCTTCGGGCGTCATAAGTTTTCATAAGTGAGCGAGCTTTAAGGCAATGTTAAGTATGAAAATATTTGATAATGTTGCAGTGCTGTTAAGACCTGTAGCTGTTTCAAGTCCAACAAGCGTTCCAGCAAGTCTGAAAAGCGCAGAGAGCAGCTTTTCACATGCGCATATGTGCAGCAAACGAGAGTGCAAAAGGGAACTGACCGGATAAACACAATAAACACACTGTGCACCCCTCAGGAACGTAAAAACTTTGTGTTCTACATGGTCGTTAAAGAATGTTTAATTTCACACGAGCGTTTACTCTGATTAAAATATAAGGAAACGAAAAACACTTCTGCTGCTGCATGTTTTTTTGTTTTTGTTTTTGTTTTTTTGTTTTGTAACTGGCTTGCCATCCCTTTAATAGTAATAATTTTTAGAATAAGTATTGAATATGGATAATGATTTTGTTTTTCCACTGTTTTGTCATGTCCCAGAGAAAGAGAGCAGTTTGACCGGATGATTGAGCAGCAGATGAAGAGAAAATCGGTGCATCAAAATACTACACATTCACATTCGACATTTCATCTTTGACCCTATTCCATGATCCCAGACTTCCTTGTCCATAGCATCAGCATGTAGTTCAAGACTTGCTGTGAACACATGCTTATTGATTTCAGCTTTTTGTTTTGTCAATCTGAAGCCTCAGTATTGTTTCTAAAGGAATTTATATTTTTAATTATTTTTGTTTGTTTGTTTTGATTACTTCCTGCTGGCTCGGTGCCTTCAAGTCCATGAAAAATATAAATCACGTCAAGTCAGTTTCACTGAACCATGTCTTTTTTTCATACTCATCATACTGTAAATACTGGCTTTCTACATGAAAGTCATCGCAAAAAGTGAATGATATAACTCAGAAGTTGTGGATCGGAGAATGATGTGTTATGTTAATTATGATAATAAACAGTCCTCTTGTATAGCTTTAACTGTTTTCTGCTGACACTAAGTATCACTGAATAGTTCCTAAAGCTTCTTTATTTTGTATGTTTACAAGCTTATTTTTACAAAATCAATAAACATTTTGAATGTGGAACTTGCTGACGCAGTTTCACTCCAAGAAATGTATATGTTACTAATGACAGCTTCAGTGCAATCCAGCTTCTTGTTCACCTCTGCAGCATTAGGTTTCGTTCCTGTTGCCTTGTGTATTCTGTTGAGGTAGATGGATAGAAGTTTTGTCTTGGCATTTGATCCACATGCTGCCACATACTCTATATGCTGTTCTTTGTTATGAGATAAATAAGGATACATGAGGTACGTTTTCCTTTTCCCACTTCCATAGAAAAAAAACCCATTTGCACTCACATCTCTAGACGTTCTGCAAGCCTGCTCATTATTTGTCATTTGATAATGACGATACTGCTGCCACCCAGTGTTCATTGGTTGGTCGCTGATTTAGGGCGTAGCAGATTATATGATGGGACTACAAACACAAAACTATAAACGGTTAATTATTACGGTCCATTACTGTTTTTAACACGTGCAATTGGTCCATTACAGTTATTTGGCAAAAAATAGCCACAGTAATTTCAAGACATGCATGATAAGTGGCGTACAGTGGTTTTAGTAGTCATATCAAGGCACACACACACACACACACACAAACAGGTTACTGGTTGTCCTATACATCTGGAAAGGTTACTTCGCACATCTATTTCTCAGGACAGGTGCGTCGGAGGGCAGGATGTCCAGCGAACATTTCTAAGACAAACACCCGCACACTGTCCAACTTGCAAGGAAAAGGATAATTTATTTGCAACGTTTCGGTACTAGACCGTTTGCCTGATGAAGGTCTAGTACCGAAACATTGCAAATAAATTATCCTTTTCCTTGCAAGTTGGACAGTGTGCGGGTGTTTGTCTCTGAAATGACAGACTCATGCATTGAGCAACCTCTGAAAGTAACTCCTTAATGCAGTAATGACTGGATGCAGTAGATTTCCCTCTGGCATCCCAGTCTAAAGGTACAGTACTGCAGGTTGCCTGTTCATGGTGACATACAGTATCACTCTCTTTAATACCACTTACACCAGAGGAATGTTTTGGAGCTGTTGCCTCTGGTATAATATTGTAATAATTAAGCTGACTCCAGTCGCAAAACTCATTATATAAGACTAATGATAATATTGAGATGTTATAGGCTAAATTTAGACTTTTACTCATTTTAATAGGACTAAAGAAAATGTAAATCTGAAGTTTTATTTCTTAATCTTTTTTCCAACAAACAAATAAAATTTGCATAAATTGAAATTCACAGTTTTAATATCCGGTTTTAATCAACAGTGTGAAAAAGTATAATTAATGCTTCCTTTTTACATTATGATAAAACCTTAGAAAACCATTAATCCTCGTAGGATTGTGTATTGCACAGTCATGTATTGTAGAAAAAAAATCATGTATTCTCTTCTCGCGTTGCTCCACCAGGACGGCTTGACGTTAGCGGGACTTTGGAAAGTGCGTCGCTGAGTTGCGTCTGGAGCAGCACTTTGCTACTGTGGAAATGGCGCTTGCAATGGAGAAGCCGTAGCCTAAAGAAGGCTTTTCGTGTTTGCTAGCCGATATAAAGTGCCTAGACGGCTCGACACATGACACGGTTATCGAAGCGAAGCGGATTATGACAGAGGGGAGAAGGACTTTCAGATTTCGCGAAGAAAAACAAAACATTCGTTGCCCTGATACAGCTGTCAACACATCCAGACAGGTAATGTTCACGTAGTTAGCATCTGTCTAGCCGCACATTGCATCACGCCAGCTAGCGTTAGCATGTAGCGAGCTAACCTAAAGATAGCTCACGAAAGTCGTATCAGTGCCGTTACTCTTAACAAATTTAAATCAAAGACGCGACTCCCAACGGTGACGATTAACAGCTGTAGCTACCCCGATGCTAACATTAACTGCAAACTAAACGTCAGTGTCAGACCAAGAGTACGTCGTTGAAGAACTAACTTCCACCCTGTCGACTCAAATTAGCTGCTAGCCATTAGCACGGCGAACGCAACTACCACAGTCTGCTACTGGCTAACGTTAGCTAGCTGCTTCTCAAACGAGTAATGTTAGCTCCACTAATGAGGAATTTCCAGATGATTTGTTTGTGTAAAACAGACGACTTGGCGTAAGTAGATATAACGGCAACTTCCCATCCCAAATTCCAACTTTGTCATAAGCAACTCGATTATAAAGATGTGTAACTGGAAATAATTTGAGCCATTAACAGTTAGCTAGCCATAATCCGACATGACCTTGCAAGCTAACTGGGTATCTCGCTAATCTAACCCAGCGAATATAACCACGGCGCCCTTTTAGTATTCAATTGGTTAAGTTTCACTGTAGTCGCTGGGTACTGTAGCTGGTATTTTATGATGTTGCAAATCCGCCAAATTATCCATCATTGTTTGTTTACATCGGATCAAGCTAGCGCCATGCTAACTACTTGCTCTTAATATCTAACGAAATGTAGCCAGTGTTGAGCTAACATTAAAAAACTGTGTTTGATTTTGTTAGCTTTATTACGTTACGGTGCCGAGTGGATTCTAAATCTGGCATCAAGCATTTTGTTTAATAGTTACGAAACGGATTTCGGTAGCTAGCAAACATTTAGACTGCCGAATTTGACACCCATGTGACAGTGAGACAGGCTAGTTTGGGAGGCTAGATTTACATCCACGTTAGTTGACCTTAAACACAAATCTGTAACTTGTGTTGCTAATTGGGTAAGCTCTGAAATTGTATCTATTCCGAAAGACTGCTGCAGCGTTGTTAAATGTGTGTATTAGTTTAGTAAGAGTGCCAGTGCCGTCATACATGACTGTGCGTCCCATTTCATGGCATGTGGCTGCCAAGTGGCAAGCATGTTGCGCGGGAGTTCACTTGAATCCTTGGTGTTGTTTTCCATTGTGATCGGGGAGGGCAGTGTTGTGTCCGATGCTGTACTATGAACCCCGTAAGAAAAATTTCCAGGCACGTTGAGCTGGCCTTGAATGCACCACTGTATACCATTCTGTTTGAGATAGTGTTATCTTATGGAAACACTTTTGCAATCACAAGTCAAAGGGAAGACAGCATAAACAAGCAGCATTTTACATATGCTTGACATTATACCGGCTATAGTTTTAGGAATCATGGAGCACATCATAATAGTGATGGATGGTGATGAGGATGATACTACATTTTATTTTATACTTTTTGTATTATGTGCATGAAATTAATTGAAATATTTAAAACAGGAAGGGAGACAGATAATGACTGCAAAATAATAGTACAGTAAAATAATAGCATTAAAGACATCACATAAAAGTAGGTCTATGAAAGAAAACTTAACCAACATTATCAACATGTTTATTCTGCCAGCCTAAGCTCCATAGGCAGGTTATTTCAGAGCGTCTGGGTCCTGATGATAAAAGCCAGCTCAAACACAGCATAGCCAAACACAACATTTGGGTTCAGGTCTGAGGTTTGAGATTTGAAAAAACAGGGCTTTCAGATACACTATAGTAATGTATAGTGCTCCCACCTGACCATAATTTTCAAGTTAAATGAAAGTTGGGGATTAAATGTTGATCAGTGGAAGCTGAAAAGTTGTGACAATTAATGGGTAGCCTACTTAAAGAGTATAACACCACTTGCTCTTGTCTGCTTTACAGGTGGCAGAGCCTGATGAGAAAACACATACTCAAATCAATATCACAATTAACTGAACAGTTTACCTTAATTATGCTTAATGAATGATTGTTTTGTTTTTTCCCCCTCATAGTTCACTGACAAGGTTTGCACTGTAAATATGCTCAATTATTAAAGTGGTGATATTTTTTTCTAATGAAAGAGTGCATATCTTACCTTTGTGATTTTAAAATAATTGAAGGAAATATACAGATGAACTATTTATGGTTATTTGTTGAATATTTTGAACCTGCTTTGTGAAGGCACTTGTTGCTGGGTGCTTGTCAGTCTCTCTCCTTTTTTGAGAAGACAGAGTAGTTGTGTGCACATCCAATCCTGTTTTAGGCCAGGTGCCGGATGATCAGAGGATCCAAACAGAGAAAAAAAGAGGAAAATCTGCCCACTGAATTGGAGCTCCCAATTACCTTTATTGACTAAAAAAACAATGTTTTGACCCAAACGGTCTTCCTCAGGCAACTGTAGAGTCACCAGTGCTGTATGTTTTCTTACATCTAGGAAGTACAATTTGTTGGCCAGGGCAGCTCTGTAGTAACACAGTACTTAATTTACAAAGGTTTTGTCACAAATTTATCAAAAATTTTATCAAAATATGGCCAAGTAACCACTTGGCTGTATTGCAATTTTGATATTTCAATAAATTGTTCATCCCTAGACGGGGTGAAATGTTGTCCATTAATGTAAGAGTAGTCTGCTGTTGTCTTGACCGACAGGTGTGCTGATACTGTACTAACACAACACAGCTGACAGTTGTTGAAAGTTGGCTAGCTAGCTGCAAAGTTTTGAATCAAGCCAGTGTGGGCATGTACAGCACAAACTGCTATTGAGTCCCTGGCACAGATTTACAGCAAGCCATGAATTGCCAGTTACTCCACAAGACTTCTTTTATGTTGAACATTAGCCAGTTGTCTTCTGCAGGTTCAAATGGTTTTACAGGTTCTTGCTTATTATTTGTCCACTACACTGCTAAAAAGGGATGCTTGGGCCTGATTATTGTCTGTTTCTGAAATTCTTCAATAATTTTAATGTTTTGTTGCCGGCATACATAATTTTTAATATCTCAGATGAAAAAAATAGAGCTTTGACATTGAACTCCTCTAGAGATAGGAGAGCATGTTGACCTGAAGGACTGATTAACCCAGTGTATGTATCCTGTTCCATCACCTAGTGTTTCTTACCAAAACTCTTTGGTTTAATATCATGCAGTCTATGTTAATTTAAAGTTCAGTGTTGATAAGTTAGAGTAAAGATGCAAACATTGGCATTGTGCCTATCCTTAAACTGAAAAAGAAAACAAAGAAAATACAGTAAAGATAAAAAAAAAAAATCAGCTTGACAGTGGAACCGAAAATTGTTTTGAATCATATAGCCAAGTGTCTGAAGGTAAATGTAAACAATGAAGACGCTTAAAATTGATCCCATAAAATCTTTTTTGCTGTCAGTGTAGTGTCTCCCACCATACCAAACGTGCTGACATACTGCAGCTGTCATGTTAAATGGGAAGTGAACTCTGAACTGCTAACAACTGGGGCTACAACAGGCCTGAAAGACCTCTTTTGTACTGCAGGACCCAGCAGGGCAGTAAAAGCCTGAAGAGGCCTTTATAGAGTGGAAAGGTTTTCACTTTGAATCTGTCTCATAGCCCAGTGTGTTTTCAAAGACATCCAAGCTAAAAATGGCAGTTTATTCTGGAAAGATCAACATCCAGAGCAAGAGGTATATTAAAGGAATATTTGCTGATTTTCACCCAGCTTTGTATCACTACAGTGTCGGTAGTATATGCAAATGAACACTGTTTAGCTTCCTCCCATGTTACCTGCACCCAGAGCTCCCTGTTCGTTTGCCGGCCACCAGATGATGATGATGATGCGAAACTTGTCATCTGATGGACAGTGAACTACAGATTGTACTTGCGCATTTTTTTTGGTGGGTCCAAATGGACATCCCAACATAGGGCTGGTGCAGTACCTAGAGTGGCACGGCAACGGCAACGGCAACCTTACAGACTGAAAACCTACAGTACATGTTGAAGACTAGCTTAGCACGTACACTGCGCAAGTAGCACTGCTGTGTTACCCAGCAGTGCTACTTGCGCAGTGCATTGTAGTCGTTGTAGATTTTCTATCTTTTAAGCCAAAGGGAATACCACAGTCTTTTCCCCTGTTTTCTCTGGTCATGTAGCACTAGTTGTCAGTGCCTTTCCAAAACCCTGCAATGACAGGTAGACTGAATAAGAGATCATACCTTATATCAGGGAACTTTCTCAGTCTGGTAAAAAAGTCCAATATATCCCACATTATCTCCTAAAATTTGTGAGGCTCAGGATCAGGAGGGATCAGCATGTTTTCTTGGTGTAATGTGATCTTGGATGCAAATGTCCAGCCTAGACCTCAACAAAATCTTATCTCTGGCCTTTCTTAATATGGAAAACCATCAGTTGATAGCCTAGTCCTTGGTATACTTTGGAGATATATGCATTTGGATTTTAGCGGACTTTACCTCATGCTAGTTCATGAGTTTTGTTCCTCAAACTGCAGATAATTGAATGTGGCGGTATTAAACTCCAGCATTGATTTTTGTACAGATATGACACATCTTGGATCTTATATCTGTATGTTATTGAGTGATGTGCAGTGTCTATTAATAGGTATATTCTCCATATTGCTGAGTATAGTAGACTTGTCATAGCATGCATTCATTTCAGATGGAGGTTCTCTTCATTTTTTTTTTTTTTTAAACATTTCTAAGAACAGCCATTTTATCATTAGACCTCAGGTTTTGGTCCTCTACCTGAAGTGACATCTGGTTTGATGTTGGCTTCTGTCCCTTGCAAGCTCTTGTGATGTTTCAGCAGGGATACCATCCTAACAACCCTGTTCCTTTAGACTGTATAGTCAGTTTTGTCTGTTGCTAGTAATAGCCACTGATAGCATGTATTTAGTTAGCAGCCCTGACACTCCTTTCTTTCACATATCAGTTTCTTAGTGGGAGAATTGCAGGCTGTATTTGTAGATTTTTTTGTAGTTTTTTGGTGTGCCACATCTCTGAGAAAGCATGATTAATAGAGAAGCCAAGTAGACAGATGGCCTATTGGCTGCTTTGCCATTTTAGTCCATTTATTATCTAGTAGTTGAATGCCAAACAACAACAACAAAATGGCGTACATTACTTTGACGGTCAGTTATTGACATGGTCGCCATGCTCTCCACCCCCTAAGCATCACATCTCTGCATCAAGGGTGTCAGAAACATGTTTAGGTCCATATCTCTTGTTGGTGATAATCTGTGTGTGTCTTACACATGTTGTTGTGTTTGTTTTGTGTACAGTGAAAGATGCATGACCTGACTGCCCAGGTCACAAGCAGCCTGCTGCCCTTCCCAGGAGTGACTATAGATGCTCTTGGGGAGGATGAGATCACCCTGGACTCTGTGCTACATGGGAAGTTCAGTGTTGGTAAGCTTACTAACTAATCTGTGTAAGGTCTTAAATAATCACTTTTTGTGAGAGATGGGTTTATGAGGGTGTTGAAGATGATGTTTTGCCCCACCATGTGTAAGGCAAGAAAGAAAGGCAGTGTGAAGCTGTTTCTGAAGCCCACTGTAAGAAAACATCTGGGAACTTCACTTTTTTTTGTGCAGTAAAATTAGCTATCCAAGAAGCTGGAGGAAACCCTGATTACATTTAGATAAATCTGTTGACCATCGCAATTTTAGGGACACAGGCAGAGAAAACTGCTCCTGCTCCTGCTCCTGCTCCTAAGCCTTTTGCAGCTCTCTTCCTTTGGTTTTTATAACAACAAAACCGAACATCTTTCACAACAGCGTAGAACCAACCAGACCTCTTGTTAGATCAAGCGTAACACTCAACCTGGGAAGAATGACACTTTCAGGTTACCTCATGAAGAATATAATTTGGAAACTTGCAACTTAATTTCATAATGGCCTTGATCAAAACCTGCCATCTGCCCACCTCTTGTGTGTCTGTGTCTGTGTCTGTGTCTGTTTGTATGTGTGTGTGAAGGCCGCAGTGGGCTGGCCTGGCTGGCCTGTGGCCCACAGTTGGAGGTGGTCCATGCAGTGACAGGGGAACGGCTGTCTGCCTACTGTTTCAGTGGCGGAGGGGAGCACCCACCCAGTGTCCTGGCTGCCAGGGACTTCAGCTGGCTCAAGAGGTCAGGCCTCCTTGACTGGCTACTGTCTGTGTAGTTGTCCCAAGTTATGATGAAATGCAATAATAGAATATGAACTGTTATTTAATCCTATGCTTTTAAATGTTGGGAGCATTAGAAGACTGAACTATCAAAATATCTCATGTATCCCCCAATTTTTTACAGTCTACAAAGTTCCACGTAGCTATGTAAAAAATGAATTGGCAACGATGGCATGGAGAAGTCAAGTAGTTCCGTTATTCTTACTAATACAGTTATTTAATTTTAACAGGTCAGGCTTGCTGGTCGGCTTGGAAGAAGCTGAGGGCAGCATGCTGTGTCTCTATGACATGGGCCTCTCACGGGTGGTCAAAGCTGTGGTTATACCAGGCAGGGTGAGTGTTTCACTAACAGAGGAGGGGTTCATCAGAATGTGTGAATGAGTAAAGAATTTTTAGTGTCTAGTGGTTTGAGTTTAAATGTTGTCATATAAAACACTAGATCACTTAGAATGATACTGATTCAGTGTGGAGACCAAAAGCTCAGTCACAACTGATTTTGCCGTGCAAACTTCTGATGCTTCAGGCACCAGAAATAATATAATATGATGTTATGGTGACAGCACAAACATTTGGGAAGGACACAGCTGTTATCAGTAGCATCCCAAAGTGGGCAAATATTTGTACAGTGTGACTGGGCCTTGACTCAAGTATGTGACTCTCCTAACAGTTATTGTACTGGAGTGATTTTAACACCTATTTGTGGTTTTTAGTCTCAAATTGACTTAATGTTATATCTACATGTTTACATACAGCTACAGCCACTGATCAGAGTAATAATTTAACTCAACTCTCACACAATTATAGCAAACCTCCTATATACCCTTTTTCAAGAATTGTTAATTTTATGATAAGATGTTGAATGAAAACATGGGCCTTGCTTGCCTGTTTGTGTGTTACTTATTTTCAATTACATGTCATTGTACATCGTCCAGATTACAGCCATTGAGCCTTTGGTGAGTTATGGTGGAGCGAGCACTGCCACCCAGCACCTCCATCAGAGCCTGCGTTGGTTCTTTGGCATTGCGGCTGTAGTGACAGACCTCGGCCACGTTCTGCTGGTGGACCTCTGTCTGGACGACTTGTCCTGCAGCCAGAGCGAACTGGAGGCCTCAGGTGAGGAGCTTGTGTGTGTTTCCTCTTTTTGTCTTTGTAGGTGGTGATCTCTATAACCCTTGCATTGCTCTCAAATACCTTGAGGTGGGGCTTAGTCTCAGAGATCCCCAGATTCAAAGAGTTGGGGACCAGGCTGGACAAATTTAGTGTCTCCCTCTCTTTCTTGTTGTATTCCGTTTCTATCTCTGAGCCTGTCTCGTTTCCCAGACCAGAAGATGGCTCCCAAGTCTCAGACCGAGATCTGAGGCTGAGCAAGATGTGGAGCAGGCTGTGTGCTCATCTTCCTCTCAGTTTCACTTGCAATACTTTGTGTGTCTCTCTGAATCTTTCACATCTTTCATTTTCCCAGACCTGGAGGTGGTGACCAAATCTCCAACAGAAATCCCCAGGCTCAGAGAAGCGAGTAGCAGGCAGGGCAGACACCTGTGTCTCCAACTGAACGGGCCTAGCGGAGTCGGGGCCACAGCCCTGCATTACATCCACAGGACCAACCAACTGGCAGTGGGCTTCTCTGACGGATATCTGCAGATGTGGAACATGAAGACACTCAAGAAGGAGTGCGTCTCTTCATTTTTTTAAGCTTCCACATTTTGTTGCAGTGGGAATGATGTACAGCAACAGGATGTGTGGGTCTGAATCCCATATAGCTGTTGTGTTGAAAATGACATTGCTTCTCTTTAAGTGCCCACTGTGGTTGAAATAACATGCAAGTCATTCAGACTAATAATTGTGGTTAGGCTTGGGTGATATAATGATATTATTGTTCAGCAAGATATTGGATGGCCATAACAATATTTCACCATGGCTAAGATAATCAGTGGTGCAGCTGTAATTTGTGCCAAGATGTGTCAAAATTTACAGATGCCTTCATGTGTAAAATTTGGGTAATAATTTTGCTCTTGAAATATCTGCAAGGTGGCAAATTTTACTCAAAGAATAACGTAATGGCACCTAGATTGCATTTCTAGGGATTCAGACTTGAACTCGAAAAGACATCTTTCCTGACACTGTCATTAAATTTCTCTACCAGTCAGGGCCAAGGTAGCATCCCAAAACCTAATAAATTCTACACCTGTGAACACAATTTTTGTAAACATATGCTGCTGTAACTAGACACTGACTGAGAAAAAAACCTAGATTAATCACTGCAGATACAAGGATTCAGCAATGCAAACCAGTTGGCAGTGTATCACAGTACAGGATGAGGTAGTAGGCCACAGTGTTTCTTTTTATTGTCTGAATTTCTTAACTGAGCAAGAAAGAGACAGACAAGAAAGGAGTGTTAGAGTGAAATTACACTACTTTTTTTATCACTTATTTTATAGTAACAAAAATCTAGAGGAAATAAAATATCAGCAACAAAATTTCCACTGGTGACAGATTCAGACCAACTCCAGTTTTAGCACAGAAGGGTTTGTAAAACTGTCCTCACCAACAGCAACAGACTCACTACAGTAATGTGTGCAGAGGCAAACTGTTAATAGCTCAGAATATAATATAATGTTAATTGGGTTGAAAAATTAGCCATAAAGGAATGAGCCTGCATTCAGTACAGAGTATTTTTTTTGTATGGGGGGCATATGCAGTAATTAAAGTAGTCAGTGTACTTCTTTTCAGCTGATTATTGTAACTATAATATTGTGTTACAGATATTATCAAAGAAGAAGTATCTTCACTATGTAAATTTTGATACAACTCAAATTTACTTGTAGGAATTGTGATTTATTGCATAGTTATATAATTATCATTGTAGTCATAAGTGTACATCTCCGAAATGAGAGAGGAAGCTCTCTAGCAATGTTGCACTTGTATGACTGTTGGGTGTTTCCTTGGTGTGTGTGTAGGTACCACTCCCAGTTAGAAGGTGGCAGGGTACCTGTGTATGCCTTCACCTTTCAGGAGCCAGAAAACGACCCCAGGAACTGTTGCTACCTCTGGGCTGTCCAGTCTGCTCAGGATCTGTAAGTCTTGCTTAGGAAGTTGTACTCTCCTTTTTTTAAATGGAACATGATGTTGAAAAATTATGAAATTAGTTTCTCTAAAGCATTCCTATCTCTTTTACCTCTGCTTTCTCCCAGGGAGGGAGATGTGGTCAGCCTCCACCTTCTACAACTGGCCTTCAGCGAGAGAAAGTGTCTGGCTTCTGGGAAGATCCTCTATGAGGTAAGTAGCATTTTCACAGGAGAAATGTATTTATTTGAAACTTACAGTTGACATTGCAGAGGCAATTTTGTGTCATTTGCAAATATCATTTGTACATCAGTCACCTGTACTTTTGTATATTAAAGATACCAAGACCTGTTGCCTGTTGCCCTGGAAGATTTGATGCTGACGGGAACTTGTCTGTCTTTTTCTTTATCTCTATTGATTTCCTCCTTCTCTTCCTTTGATTTCTCTCACTATTTCCTCCCTCATTCTCCTTCTGGTCCTCAGGGTCTAGAGTACTGTGAGGAGCGCTTCAGTCAGGAGGTGAGTGGATCAGCCTTCCCTCTGCGGGCGCAGGCCACCAACACCCGCCTGCTGAGCTGCCAGACCATCGAGAAGTTCCGACCCCATCCTGACAGGGACGACAGCATGAATGAAGGTTAGCCTCTCTCCCCTGAGCCTGCTTTTAGAAGACAGCAGCGTGTGCCTCCAAATTGGCAAGAAAACTGTTGCTATGGATCCTTTGTGCTGTAACACAACAAACAAGGTTTCTCTTCATCCTTAAAAAGGTTTAAAATGTCTTCAGTTTAATTCTGTAGTCAATCTCACAACTGACCGGCTATCACCTGACACAGATTTAGCCTCTGGGGGTGCCAGTCAGTGTTTTTGGACTTCTCTTGTAGCTGCTGGCTGCGCGCATATGTTTATGTTGCTGTTTCCACAGAAACATTGATACTTTGCCAGACAACATTTTAGTCATTGCGGTCCACCTCTTTTGCTCCCCACATGAATGTTTACCTGCATAAAACCACTCTGACTAGTTGTTCTTACCTCTCCATAGTGTGGCAAAATGTTATAGTTAGATTTATTAAAGTAGCACCTTGCTATGAAACCTAAAGGAAACTGTTATAATGTTATAACAGTTTGTAGAATCATCAACTTAATAACCGACCATATTCATACCTAAAAATGACATAGTACATATGTGTAATGCATATTTGAATAAGAAAATGATCAAAAGTCACTCTTTACAATTTGTCTGAAATGAGTCTTAAAAGGTGTTAAATGCAAATCTTTCTCTCATTACGTGTAGACACCTAAGCAAATGTTCTCACACTTGGCAAGTGGAGTCTTAAAACACTTTGCACCGTTCACATAGGGAAAAAAAGGCATGTCTATCACTTTGGGAATTGCTGGAGTTCTCCGACATGATAATATTATGACAGCCCTGATCTTTCTCTCCCTTCCTCTTCCTCTTGATAACTTCCTTTTTGTCTCTTTCCCTTCCTCCCTCTCTGTATCCTCAGTGGCATCTCCAGACACCAGTGTGTCCATCTTCAGCTGGCAGGTGAAGGCCTACGGTCAGGGAAACCCCTCCACCTTTGTTGGTGTTTTTGACATCAACCGTTGGTATCATGCACAAATGCCCGACTCTTTGAGGTACGTTCACAGTCACTCAAGGGTTTTCTTAGGATGTCAGTGTTTTTTCAGGCCTCCATACTTTTCTAATGGAAATTTCATGCATTCTGATCATCAGTCCATTTTCATGTTGCATATTGAAGCTGGCCTTTTCCAGAACACAACCATATTCACCTAAACACTTCAAGTTAAAATATATTCCTCTAGCTCCAAGAAATAATGGTAACATTGATCTTCATCTTTCACTTTATAGTTTTGGAGTGGTATTACATTTTTTTTACTCACCAGTATTACTGAACATTTCCACTGAAGTTAAAATTTGCGCTTTCACAGTCACAATTACAGTTGACATTTGGCAGACACTTTTATCCAGAGCAACGTGCATATGATATTTTACTTTTTACTTTTAGACATTGTCAAAAACACAGTAGGTCTTGTCCAGTGCTTGATGTCTGTGTACATTTTTAGCACTGACAACATGTGTGTCATAATTTTGTCCTAGTAATGGAAGTGGGGCGATACAGGGCTAAAACAGGCTATCAGTGCCAGAGAATTTTCCTCACTTATAGGCTGATCTCATCCATGCATAACACTTCAGAAATCAAAGTGACTGTAGATCTCTTTTCTCTTTTCAACTCCAAATTACTGGCTGTATTTTAGTGAAAAGTGGTGTTGGAGTTAATAAATGGATCTCCTTATGTTATTGTACAGAACACTTGATTTACTGTGACACTGTTTCTCTACCTTGTACCTGTCTGTGTGTTTTACCAGAACTGGGGAGTCTCTGCGCAGCTGCCCCTACCTGGCGGTGTGGTCTCTTGACCCAGTGGTGGAGATGGTGTCTCCGCGCCCTCTGCTGGATGTGGTGGTGCATGACCGCAGCCTCAGCAGGGGTCTGCCCTTCACCTGTCCGCCGCCAGAGCAGTTCTTCAACCCTACCACATACAACTTTGGTAGGTGTACACCTGTGTGTTTGTTTTGTTGCTGTCAAATGCTTCCTTACATGTAGAAAAGAGGATGTATATGCCAGGGCATCTCTGTAGCACCACAATACTTGCTTTCACCTGAATAATGGGTACTATGGTTGGAATGTATCTGAATGCTGACTGTTACTAATCTCTAACCCCGAAACAACTACCTAATATTAGATTTGTGATGAGGACACTAGCAGTGATGTTGAAGGGTACATGTCCTGCGTCTCTGATGTATTAAAATCCGACAGGACCCAGTAAATTCAGTATCGACAACACGAGCATCCAAACACCCAGTTTCATTTTCAGCGCAGTGCCCAAGGAGATGCATGGTGTCATCTGGCAAGTAAAATGGGTTCTGTTTAACTTTCAGATACATTTTCAGCAAATACACAGATATAACCATAATTCTAACCATATAACATCAAACATAAGTTTAACACTGCAATTTGTACATTGCATGTACCTTACATATATATTTTTTTTATTGGGGACCCACTCAGTTTACCTTGGACCTGCTCAAATGAACACCTGTGGGTCCCGGGGACTCACTTCATGGAAGACCCTTAAACATCACAGGACTTGGTGGCTTCACGGTGAAGTTGCTAGATAAAACATTAACTGCTGTTTAGCAAAACAGTGTTACAGGAGTTAAACTAATCAAGAAATTATTGTGTCTTTCTGACTGCATGACATCTTGTTGCTTATAGCTAGCATTAAGTTCATGAGCTACTGGTGACAAAATGCTGACTGCAAATGTAGTCACCATTTCACTGAGGATCCCAAAGTTCCCCTGTTCTTGTTTGTCTTTCCTGCCCATCATGTCTTATGGTCTGGATCCACTATTGGCTCCTCAGTGGCTCAGATTTTTCACATGGAATTGCATAAAACTCTAAAGAGAGATTTTTTGCCTTGATGGTTGTGCAGTCCACCTTACAACATTTTTGTTTTTGTTTTTTGCCAAAATAAAAAAAAGAAAAGAAAAGTAGGTAAACAGTGGCTTGCTAGCTCATACAAAGTATATGGAAACTAGCGGTCTGTTTTCCCCCAGTGTTGAGGCGTGGTCTATTTGTTCACTATATCATGAGTAAGGCAAACAACTGACAAACGGACAATCCACAATCGGCTGAGAAACATCCACGGTCATGGCTTTATTTTTTACTTTCATGTTACAGATGCTACCTGTTTGCTCAACTCTGGGATTGTGCACTTAACATGCTCTGGGTATCAGAAAGAGGTGAGTTCCTCATGTTCTGGTCATATTGTACTTTCATAAAGGCTTTTACCTGCCTATGAAAGTCTGAGGCAGTGCATCTGAGGTTTTTGCTCCTTATGTGTTGCTGTCTGAATAGCATGAACAAACAAATAAATGAACAAACTGTATTAGTTAAATAATGCTTTATGTTTACATTGGTCTCTAGAATAAGCTTGTGTTTTCTGTTCAAACTGGAATTTGAATATTCTGACTTGATTTGAATGGGATCTCTGGTTGTATTCATTGACAGTGTGCCAACACCACACCATTTGTTTAAAAAACAGACCCTGAGCTTTTTGAAGAAAGCTGCTCCTTGTTCCAGTGACATCATCTCCTCTAGCTACTCGCGCTGCCTCATGTCCGGCCTGCTCTCATCACGCCTGGCTGACACCCAGCCTTCTAGCCTGTCTCAGGTGCATACACACACACAGAGAGATAACAATACATAGTCACTGTCTTCATGCCTGGCTGACACCCAAGTCTCCAGAATCTCTGAGGTACACAATTGCATATGCACACTTGCCACATATGCCCCTTTGTGAGTCTGTCCATTTTTTAAAAAATTGAATTAGATTTAATTTCATTTCTTAATATGGAAATGGAAAAGTGGGCAGTGCAATTTACTAACCTGCATTGAATTGAATTAAATTCCTAAGGAATTCTAAAACAAAAACTGGCCAAGAGAATTGTGATCAAATTCCAAAGGATAGCACTTAAAAGCTAGCAAACTTACGATATAGAGTTACGTATCAATTTAAAATACGTGAATACTGGAAACTGTTACACTCATACAGTTAAATACCCTACAAACGTAGCATTTCCACACAGTGGTTAGTATGTGCAAGGTAACGAAGAAGCACCACTCCGTCAAACTATCCCATATATGCTTGACATGTTTTGCCTGTATGATCTTTATTTATGCTGTAACTTGTTGATTTTCAGGAGGAGCAGCTGGATGCCATCCTGTCCACAGCGGTGGAGACCAGCTCCTTAGGGCTGATCACTGGCTGTATCAAACAGTGGACCGCAGAGGGTACAGACTCATCCTCCCAAACTGTCAACTTGTCTCTAAAACTGATAAGAAATCTTCACTTTAGGGCAGTCATAGGCTGTAAATTTTCACTGACTCTACCACACACACACAAATATTCTTTTTTGTCTCTCTCCTCCATAGAGCAACCAGGCTCAGCATTGAACCTGCGGTACATCCTGGAGTGGGCTTGGAACAAAGTAGTACACACCAAGGAAGAACTGGATGGCATCTGTAGGTTCATCATCATTTATTAATCAAAAGTTACTAAGAGTATCATCCACTGAAGCTGACAGGAATCAGGACAAGGCTTAACAAAGTCATTTCAGTATTCATAAAGTTTATCAGTTTTGAAGTATCAGGCTTCTGTACACTGTGACTGTAACCCTCACACCTTATTCTTTATCAGTAAAGTAGATCACATGGTTTGTATCTGTATCACTCTAACCAAGAGGGAAATCCAAAGGTTTTGTGAGTAAAGTCAGTGTTGGCCAAGGATCACTAAGCTTTATTACATAATCGTCAATGAGTGATGTTTAGGTAACCATAATGAAGAATAGGAACTTTTCATTCTCACTCATCTTTTAAACTCTTTATACCTTAAGAATATACATTTCCTAGCAGAAATGCCCTTGTTTGTACTGTTGTTTCAGTGGTGTGTGTGTGTGTTTGCATTTGTTCTCCAGGTGCACCGCTGTTCGACAGCTCATCCAACTTCACAGACCCCCAGACCATGCAGCTGTTACAGCACAGCCAGAGACTCCTGGGTAACCTCAGCACCATCTTCCATTGTCTGCTTAGTGAGGCCCAGGAACTCACCCAGAAAGGTATACACACACACACACACACACACACACACACACACACACACACACACACAAGCACTATATTCCACAGTCATTTAAGTGAAACATGGCACAACATGCAGATCATACATGAAGTCAAATACTTTTTTCCTCATACTTTGTTATGTGATTGACAGCTCTGTTTTGTGTTGTGTTTTATTGTTTTTGTGAACCTTTTGTACACAGGTCTGGTTGGACTGTTGAACAAGAACATGGTGGCCAGTCTGATTTCCCAGTACACCCAGGTGGTCCTATGGTTCTGTCGCACCGGCCTCCTGCCTGAGGGCTCAGGTAAAGCTGTGCATTTTAAAATCACTGCTGGTGTCTTTCAGCTCTTCTAGGCATTTCTCAAGCTGTTTCTATTGAGTTCCCACATGACACAAGTAGCATTTAATTTAGTGAGTCATGGGGTTGCAGCTGAGATGTACTTGTTATGTTGGAGCTGAAATCAACCCCTGCCTGAAGGTATCTGTGACTTTGCCTGTAGAGAATGTTCTTCAAAAATATGCTTGTTGAAAAAATGGTTTTCTTTATCTCCAGGAACCGCAAAATCAGGGTCTCAGACATGGCAGAGATACATAAAATATCATTATATTATCGATAACCAGGGGTGTAACAGTTCATTCGCTGCCTGCAGTGATGAACAGTGTTGCCATTTCAACTGAACTGATCTGCTGACTTTGTCCTGAATCAATATGAATGGCTTTCAATCAGTTCATTCACGTTTCTTTAAAAGGCCCAACACTGTGGTGATTTA
>OMLB01063308.1:33755-50566 GCA_900302555.1 Myripristis jacobus | reverse complement strand
CAGTATTCCTATTACGCGACAATGGAAAAATATGCAAATCACCATAAAATCTCACTGATTGATCTGAAATTGGAAAGAAATATTAATTTTTGGTGTTTTAATGGCTATATATTATTTCTAAGTACAGATTTTTGTTATTTATAACCAATGCGTTACAAAGTGTGAACAGGACATTGAAAACATATCATCATGTGAATTTCATGTTTACCCAGAAGTACCCATTACATTAGGAACACTCATTAAATATGAAGCAAAAAAAATGATGTTAATCATTTATTTAGAGACGTTAAACATTGGCTGGGGTCAAATTGACCCCAAACATAATAGGAGGGTTAAGGTGGACCTGCTAGCCCTACTACCATAGACGGATTAACACAAACCAAGACCCTGGGCACGAACGCCGAGGGCCCTGTATAACTAATTTCACACACTCAACTCAACCCACAATAATATGTTATTATATTACATATTATTATTGTTATTAATTATATTACTGTTGTATTGTAGGAATGACAGAAAGCTAGCAGACAAGCTAGTTCAGAGGAGCGTGGGTTACTTCTTGAAAGTCAGATACAAGTGCCCAGTATATTCACAATGCATGGTTTACTTAGGGTGACACTGCCACCTACTGGCATGATATATTTATGCAGGCACACGTGTATACCACAGTTCTGTATTAATTATGTTATGTAGCAAAAGCTGCATCACTGGTAGACGGCGGTGATCCAGGTTTTTTAGAGAAGAATGTGTCGATGGCAGGTATCTGTGCTACCAAAGCAGCATTTTTGGCTTCTTTTTCTTCTCTCGCCTTTCGTTTTGCGTACCCGTGTCGTGGCTTCTCCATGTTGTCAAACGCATGTCTAACTTTAACGACGTAAATTGTCTATCCAGGTCAAATGACGTGACGCACCATGTGATAGATGCGCGACCTTGGCTTGACTGAGAAACGTTTTTGCTAAAACATTTTTTTGTACAGAAAAGACAAATTATGAGGGATTGGTGTTTAATGGGGGCCCACATTTATTTTCATGATTTAATAAAATAAAAAAAATAAAAAATACACTCTTGGCCAAGAACAGCCAAGAACCCTGATTGGCTGCCAGGACCCTGGGAACGTGCCCAATGTGCCCGTGCAGGGATCCGTCATAGGTCCCGTGCTTTTCCTCTCCTGGCTTTACATGCTTTCCTGTTCTAACCTTTCTCATTCTGTTTCCACCAGTCCCAGGACAGCAGATATGCAGAGCACCAGCCCCAAGTCCTCGTCCCTGACCATACCTGAACCCTTCCTGGGAACCCCTATCACCATGACTGCCAAACGAAAGTCAAGGTACTCAAAATGAAGAGCTCCCTGCTGGCCTGAGTGAAGCATACCATGCTCATTTCTTTGGAAAAAAAGAGAAATAGTGACGTGAATAGATACTCAGTGTTAGCGACGTAATTCAGTCGGTACCCTTAAAAGTACTGAGTTCATTACCCAACTGTAGTCACTATGTTGGTCAGCTGGGTCCAGAGAGGCGAGTTTAAAAATCTAATTCATTGATCGTCATGGAAATAGGTGACAACATTCATGTCGCCTAGAGGATGAAACTTATCAAGTTTGGTGATCCTATAACGGTTCCGCTAGCGCCACCATTAAGCCAAATTAATATTGTGAACTAATATCTCAAGAGGGATTTTTTGCATTGCCATGAATTTTTTCCTTCTGGCACCACCAGCAGGGCCTCTGCATTCACAATAATGCGCTTCATTTTTACTTTGTTAAATTAAGTTTAAATAAATCTTGTAATGGTTGTGTTGCTTTCCTGTCTTCTCTTGCTGTGGCCCAGGCTGTTGGATTTAGTGGTTCACCCCTCCTGTCAGACCCCCCAGCCACTCCTCAGCCCCCCCAGGCCTCCCACCTCCTGGGCCCCTCCCAAGAGTATCAGCAAGGCCCCTGAACTCAGTCTGTTACAAACACCACAGGTGGTCAAGGTGAGCAGACAAATAGTTTTTATGGAGTTTATAGAGATTTTTTTTTTTTAGAACATATTGTTTATATGGTGTCTTTTTCTGAAGTAGTCTCAAGGTT
Organism: Myripristis jacobus; assembly: GCA_900302555.1. NCBI lineage: Eukaryota > Metazoa > Chordata > Actinopteri > Holocentriformes > Holocentridae > Myripristis > Myripristis jacobus. Next base: position 48,498 of record OMLB01063308.1, on the reverse strand, counting down.
TTATGTGATATACTGAACTGACTATACTGCTTCAGTGTACTGCAATTTTTTGTGTGTTCATCCTCCCAGCGAGCTCGGGCCTTGGCTGCCACTGGCCCTGTGTTCTCAGCCTTTACTCCCCAGTCCATCCTGCGCAGCAGCTTGAGGCCCACGCCTGTCGCCACCCCCTCTGCTTCCCCCGGGCGCTCTATCACCCCCCCTCTCCGCAGCAAAGAGAGCCGCATAACCTTCATCGAAGAGTCAGAATCACCTGAACCAGAGAAGGGCGCCATCCATTGGAGCAACGGGGTAAGATCCAGCACTAGTCAGGTGAATCAGCTTGGCAGCACCAGATTAGTGCTGTGTTTTCAAAACAGTCCACATTCAAAAAGGTGGACACTGGTGTGACTCCATGATGTATTTCAGGCAACATCAGCACCACGTAGCAATTCACCATCAGTGGTGCTCTCATTGACCTTGGAGTAAAAAATCATAACTAGAAAGGACAACGTCTTAGATTCAGCATTCAGCCTGTTATTCCATTTCAGTATCTGTAATTAGTCTCTGTTCTCCCCCGTTTTCCCACTGTGTTCTCTGTAGGTGGCAGCGGACAGTGAGATCAGCTTGCTGACCAGAGGCTCCCCGATGTCCAAAGCAGGTCGCCAAACTTGGACCTCACAGGGTACTGAGGAAGAGGAAGAAGATGGAGATGAGGAGGAGTTGGAAGAACAACCTCACGTAAAGTTCACCCCTCCAGAAGGTGGCAATCCCTCGCCACAGCTAAGGGGTTTTGAGAGTGAGTCATCTTCTTTTCAAGAGATCACAGCAGAAACCAGATCAATCAGGTTGGCACTGCCAGTTTCGGTGCCAGCACGTCTCAGCCTGGGCTTAGATACCAGCCAAGCCTCCGTCCGATCAACAGACACCACCCTGGAGTTCTATGACGCACCTCTTATGCAAGACCTAGAAAAGGAGAAGGAGCATCCATTTAATGAGACGGATGACGATGTAGTGGTGATGAAGTTGGCTCCAGCTGAACAGAAAGAACCAGAGCCAAACTCCCTAACAACCACTGAGCAGAACCCTCTCCTGACAGTAGCGGATGGAGAGAGTGAATCACAGGATGCAAAAGAAGACGAAGCATCTGAAGAAGAAATGGAGATTGGTCTTGAACAGGAGGGTGAAGAGGAGAAGGGAGAGAGGATTGAGACTGAAAAGGAGGATGAAGGAGATGCTGAGTCAAATAGCAAATCAGAAGATGGTCCTACCCTTGACGTGGAAGACGCAGAGGAATCTAGTCACAATCATGGTAATTAAATGGGAGAAGTTTGATGTTGACCATGCCACAGCAGTATTATAGAGTAGTGAAAAACATAAAAACATTTTTCATCCTGCAGTACGTAAATTCTCAGAAATAAATGTGTCATTGGAAATATCAGTTTAATAACTATTTTAAACTAATACATAGATCTGTAAAGGGCTGACATGATAAAAAGCCTGTGCTGTACAGAATGCCTGTCTCACTGCCTAAAGAGAATCTTCCAGCTAGCTGACGATGTGGCATCTTGTATTACACGGCAGGGACTCAAAACCCAACCTAAGAAAAGCAGTATATAAGCAGTTCCACTGGCCATCAATGCCAGCACTGGCATCATAACTCAAGCCAGAATTGTAATCAGTGAACTTACATACTAAAAATAGCATTTTGTTTTTTAAATACAAATTGCTTCCTTGAGACAATCAATTTCTTGCATCCATGTAACTGACATAAATTGATAGTGACACCTGATTTTCTTAACATCCAAAACAAGACTGTCACACTCATCCTTGTATTCTGCTCCTAGACCATAACCAGGATGTTGCTGAGGTCTCAGGGCCAGAGGCGCAACTTCAGGACCAATCAGAGAAAGCGGAGAGGCAGGAAGAGGACCAATCACAGACGACTGAATCTCCAGAGCTCACTGAAAACCTGGTGGCATCTGAAGCTCTTGAAGCCACAAAAGAGCTTCCAGAGACTGTGGAGCAAACAGCAGGTGAGCCCACCCGAACATGCTTGTGTGTTGGAGTTTGCAGCGGAACCATTTTAGAAAGTGTAACCAGTTTTGTTTTTTTAGACAGTGATTGAAAACTAAGGCAACAGAAAATGTTAACTAACCTTTAGCCACCTAGTTAACATTTTAACATTATATCAAAACTAGTGTTGGGCAAAGTTACTTTTGAGCATGACGAGATACTTTACTCAGCTAGTGTGCCAAAGCAGTAACTAGATACCTTACTTGGTTATAGTACTTTTAAGTTACCCACATTAAAGCGTGTTTTTTAAATATGCATTTTGGTGATGACATCACTGCTGATGAGTAATAAACCCTTATCAACTCAAATCATTACAGGAAATAAACTTCATCTCAATGTGTTGAATCATCTCAGACTGACCACATGTTTTCAGTGTTTGTTGACAGCAAAGGCACAAGTAATAACCTAAGCCTGAATCAAGATGCTATGAACTGATTTATTCTCAGTTCTCAGAAAAACACACCACACAACTCACAGAGTGCAAACATTGCGTGGTGCATGTTGAGGCACCGACCACATTTCCTGTTCCACCAGTTGCCAGGCACAACAGCAACATAGCAGCATGGCTGACACTGACCCATTTCTAGCTTTCATGTTACATGTTCTAACATTTTCCTTTCCAGCTCGCTCACCAACAACAGCTGCTTTGGCATCAATAAGCAAAGCTAACACCACAACACACAGCACACCATATACTGTTGCTGTGCTGGATTTTCTTCTTAACTTCATGGATTAACAGAAAAAAGACAATGAAAATAACATTTTAAAGAGAAATGAATAAGAACATGATAATGTCAACATGATACTAATGATAATGTGTGGGGAAAATGTGAGGATTGTAATGGTGTGTTTTGTTTGCCTCCAGATCTCACAGAGTTTGTGGAGCAACATCTGTTTGGTGATGATTTGTCTCCTCCTCTCACCCGCTCTGGGATCCATGAGGCATCACGCACCTGGACTTCATTCAACAGGTACTTGCTGTTTAATGGGCAAAATCAGCCAGAGTTCAATGTGAAAATTCAGTTTAGTGGTAAAGAAGGTAACTTGACTCGGATACACAGTTAAGCCAAAATGTTTAAGTGGAAAGCAATCTTTCTGTTGTCTTGCATTTATATTGTTAATAGAGCAGTCACACAATCCATAACGCTTTTCCTTTTAGATTTTTTAGCTGATTATCTCGTAATGATTATTTTGGTTTACTGCAGTTTAAAAGTAAAAAATGTGTTCTCTCCCCAGGGAGCCAGTGTGTGAGGTCCAAGAGGAGGAACAGGCAGCGGCTGAAGATCCTGCAGTGCTAACCAGCCAAAAATCTGCTCCCTCTGTCACATCCTCAGAGACCACTGGCACCGACTCTCACTGTTAGGAGCTACTGACATATTATACACACACTCATAAAGATGCACAGTGATACTATTTTACCCTTAGACATTCTCTCTCTTCCTCCCAAACACAGTGTGTAATTGCAGCCTCCTGTTTTTCCTTTCAGCTGTAGTGAGTGTGAACGACAGTGAGGAGCTTTCTAGCCCTGCCTCTGAAGAAGAGGAAGAAGATGAGGAGGAGGAGGAGTCAGATGGTGCTGAGGAGGACGAGGAGGATGAGGAGGAGGAAGAGGAAGAAGAAGAAGTAGGAGAAGAGGAAGAGGAAGAGGAGGACTCGGGCAGTGAGGTGGAGATCATCGAGGAAGTACAAGGCAATGGGAGGCTGCCGCCCCTCCAGCCCAGTCCGCTCTTCGTAGAACAAAGACACCCCCACTACTTGCCCAGCCTGTCGGAGCAGGAGGCTGCTGCGCTCTCAATAATCACACCTGAGGCAGAGCTGAAGGTAACCACTCACTGCTTGGTGCTGTTTTTTCATGTGGTAGCTTATTTTGAGCACAAACTTTGATACTGTGTTAAAATAATTATAAATTCTGTCTATTCTTTACTCAGCAGTATTTAATTAATACAAGGAAGTGAAAGTAAATTTGTATTTTAAACTTGTATTTCTTCCTGTGTGTGTCAGGTGACTGACAGTAAGGAGAGCCTGATGTAATGTACACACTGATGTGAAGACACTTCACTTGGGTATAATGAAATAAGGATAGAATAGAAATGGTGACAAAAACAAATTAAGGTATCGCAATGGACTGTGATGGAGTATCCAGCTTGGCCAAGTTTCAAAGTCTGGGGTAGCTGTTTTTCACATTGTATGGTAGCAAATGCATTAACCTGACTGATTATGCTGACTGTGTTTAGACACAACCAGGAATAATTTAAAGGAGAGGGGCAGCCAAGACCAGTGGGTCCTCAGGAGCTGCAGTACTGATGGTTTTATCACGTCACATACAGCTGAAAACAGCTGTAAAGGAAGGAATGTAGAATGATATAACTGTACAACTTACTCCTGACGTGTGTTTGTCTCTTTACAGATGGTGGAGGAGGAGATGGAGGGAGAGGTAGTGATGGTGAGACTTGGGGCAGATAGAGAGCTTGAGGCAGACGAGGGGGACGATGGTGAAGCCGCCTACACAGAGCTCAAACCCTCCACCACCCTCCTGGTGCCCCTGGAGCTCGTGGAGGGGCATCATGGCCTGGTTGATGGTGCGGAGCTAGATCTTGCTGAGCACGGGCAAACCAGCGAGCCAGACAACCCCATCTCTGAAGCTCCCAGCAGCTTCTCTCTGATGCTGGAGGTGGATGAGGACAGAGAAAAAGAGGAAGACATGCTCCCTCTAGAGAATGATGTGCAGTGCTCCGCCCATCCCTCTATGCAGCCTCCAGAAGCAGAGTTTAATGATGAAGTTGTGGACCAACCAGAGCTTATTCTTCTGGGCACAGATGACCAGGACACTCTCCAGTCTGGAGAGGTTTCCCAGGGGGAGCAAGCAACAGAGATGGACACCTTGGATGGAATAGAGATTGATGGATGGTCTGAGACAGAAAAGGAAGGGATTCTGCCTGTCTTGCCTGATGACTCTTGTGATCTCGAGATCATAAAACACCAATCTGCCGTTCCATCTGAATACATGGAGACAGATGAGGCTGAAGAACAGAGAGATGCTGAGCCTGTAATGCTGGCTGAAGATCAGTCTAGCCATACTGAAGAACCTCAAACCGTCTCAGACTCAGGATCAGCTGCAGCGGAAAAACCCTCTGTAGTCTTGGATGGGGAGGAGCAGTCTGGCGAAGATGAAGCGGCAATAAAAAACATTGCAACGGAGGAGAAGGAAGAAGGAGAGGATAACCCAACACCAGCTGAGGACCAGAAGGAGCCTGGAACAGTCGTCAGTGTCAGCGATGTAGCCGTTGCTCCTAAAGAGAATGGGCCTTTTAAGGCCAGTGTGCCTGAACCAACCCAGATAGATGACAATGCAGAGGTGGCACCTGTGTCTGTACAAGAGCCACAGCAAGATCACAACTCCTTAGCTGAGACAGAGGAGGAGAAAAGGGAAGAATTTAGGGAGCAGCAAACGGAGAAGAAAATCATAACCAGGAGAGGAGAGAGCGAGAGTGAAGAAGGGAAACAGGTGACGCAGGTGAGCTCAGACAGCCAGTCTGAGCCACAACCAGTATCAGAGAGCACCACCTCTCAGAGGAGAAAGAAAGCCCCATCCACCCCAACACGGAGGACCACAAGGAGCAGGGCGGTCACCTTTAGCGAAGCGGAGCAATCAGAGGATGAGGGGAGGGTAGAGGAGACAGAGGCAAGCTCCCTGGTCCCTGTCTCACCTAGTCGTGCATCAAGAAGACTCAGACAAGGCAAAGAACCCACAGTCCCAGCCAGTACACCTCGACGGAGTGCCCGCAAAGCCCACCCTGAGCCCTCTAAAGAAGAGGTGGAAGACGACAAAAAATCTGAGGAGGAGACAACGGACAACAATGCCACAGTTTCAGTTACTTCTAGTGCTTCTACCCCAGCCAAACGCCGTGTGTCCCAGAGGGCCACACCAACCAGGACTAGCCGCAGGACCCGGAGTAGCACTGAGGAGGTGACAGCGGCCAAAGAGCCAATAGAGGAGCAGAAGGAAGAACAAGAGGGTGAGGCCACAAATAGCAACAGTGCTGCATCAGTGGGCTCCAGAGGGCCCACCCCAGCCAAACGCAGGACCACGCAGGCAAACACACCGAGGAGGGCCAGTCGCAGGATACTGAGAAGTGAGGCGGTACCAGCAACATTAGAGATCCTGGAGGAGGAGGAGCAAAATGAGGTGTTTGCCTCTCCTGTCAAAAGCAACTCCAGGAAAACTAAGACAAGATCCTCCGAGGCCCAACCTGCCCTGCTGGAGGATGATGAGGAGGACAGGAAACTGCAACTTTCCAGCCTCGCCAGGGCGACTCGTCAGTCTAATCGTGTCACCCTCAATGTTTACCCACAGGTAAATATTCAAAAATGTTCATTTAGTAATCATTAATCATTGATCACCATTTTCCTATGTTGATACATTTTGTTAAATTTAATGTCGTAAAACAGTGGTATGTTCTCTTAATAATAATACAAATAGTATTTTTAATGAATAATTTAGGGCTGGGCAAAACGATTATTTTTTAAACGATTAATCTAGCGATTATTGTTTAGATTACCTTAACGATTATTTTGTCGATTATCGATTATTTTCCCATTATTTGATTAATATAGCAATTTACACATGCTATATTATGTATGTCAATGAAAAAACATTAATTTCTTAACGTTTCAATATTTATTTGACTTTTGTGTAATACAACCCTTGCTCTTAAAATCTCCGAATTCCAAAATGAAATTAAAGTAAGAAGAATTAAGTAGTGCAAAATAATGCTTTGTCATACTTTAAGGGCTTTCACATAGCACACAGTTTGGGCCATGCTCTGCGCTGGGTACGGCGCAGACGGGCGCAGAGCAGCGCGCATGTGTGTGCAGAGTAGGGCATAGTGCAGAAAAAATAAAAAAATCTCACCTATTGTGGAAAAGCAAAAACATCATATATCTCTGCCAGTTTTTAAACACACCTGGTTTTCCCAAACTGTTGGATATCTCTCTCCATGATGGCTTTTTAATGAGATCACGGTAGGACTGTAGTCTGCTGTCCCACAGCTCTGCACACAGAGAGACAGCCACAGTGATGCTTTCCTCCATTGTTGTTTTGTTGTTCTGCCAAAATCCGCCAGATTTTTTTCAGATTCCACTATTCTCTCCGAGGTGTCGTCACAGGGCGCTGCGCCCAAGTTAAAAAATGTTCAACTTCAGCCCCACCAGTTATTGATAGCACAAGACCATTTCAATTTCTATTGCACAAAACTATCTAAATTTATGTGTTGATCCTCATAAGCCATCCAGCATTCATGATTGAGACCTGTCAACACCCCCAGGTCAAATTGGTCCCTCTATCGCTTCCCCAGAGCACAAAGAAGACCGACGAAAAGATGACCGAAAACAAAGATCCTCCTGAGCCCACCCACAACAGTGACGCTCCTCCCATCGCCAGCTCCCGTCGACTAACGAGAAGCAAACTCTGGAACCACCCTGAGGAAGATCTTCCCTTGTTGGACACTCCTTTGGAGGTGGATTCCAAAACACCTGTCGCCGATGCCCTCATCAAGAGGCTCCAGGACGAGGAGGAGAAGGAAGAAGGTATGTATTACAGTAAAAGTTGTCCAGTTTGAATTCTGAAAATATTTAGATTTCCACTGGTAATGTTTTTTCTGGAATATGATGGAATTTTGAGAGGTGCAATCCAGACAGGAAACATTATGGGACACTGTGCTTTTTTCCTGACTAGCTGAGTGGTGTGGTGTTCAGGCAGGGTGTGTATTTTCACCACCATGGACAGCACACAGTCTTAGTTACATGCAGAACAGAAGAGGCAGACACACTAACTTATATTACTGACTTTGCAAAATTGCATATTGATCTGCCTTTATTCGGTGTTTTGGTAATGTGATATTTGGGCAATTCATCATAATCACTTACTGCTTATTCTGTTGACAGGGGTGTTTTTAACCCCAGTTACATACATCCAGGTTTTGCTATTTAACACATTTTCTCCGCAACAGTTATCTCTGTGCCTCCTAGATTTACAGGTCAGCGGTGTTGTGCCGAATAAAGATGAATTTTAAAGGTTTAGATGGATTTTAAGATCTTTTGATTTACAATTAAAGGAGGACTGGTTGTCACGAATATGGGGAGAGCCCGTAAGAGGACTACAAAGTCATCAGTGGAGCGGGATCCCTCACCGCCTCTGGACAAGATGAGAGACGGCGTGGTCCTCAAACATGACGATGATGAGGCCAGTGAGCCCAGTCCTGTTGAACACTCATTCATCTACTCGCCCTCACGAAGGAGAACAAGAGGTCAGCTGCTTCATTCACTTATTCTTTCATTTATTCATTCATATATCAGGGATATTACATTAGCCGTGTCTGTTTGTCTATCAGCCCAAAAAGCAGAGGCTCCTGTCCAGAGTGAAGCATCTTTTCCTCCTGTTACTCGCACCAGAAGAAACGTCACTGCCACTGCTGTCTCTGCTGCTCAGGTAAATGTTCCCTCACTGTGCGAATAAAGGGGCCTCTCACTTGTAAATTGCACTAATTGTAAGTTGCATTGGATACAATTGTCCACTTAAAATGCTTAAATTAGAAATGCAGTTGTAACAATGGAAGGAATGCTTCTTGTGGCTTGTAGCTTAAATTACACGAGTTTTTCATCATGAGGCAGGAAATAATGGATCACTGTATAATTAGTGCCTTTCAGCAGCATTCATTTTCAGCTGCACGTTGTTTTTGCTTTTCAGGATGAAGATGCTTCAGAAGATAATGAGGAGACCAACAAGGCAGCAGTTGTTTCTAAAACCAGAAAAACTAGCAAACGAACGTCTAAGTAAGACATTTCAGTTTACTTATTATTTTATTGATTTTTTTTATTTTTTTTATTTTTTTTTTTAAATAAATAAAAAATTTGGGACCAAGTTTTGTATCTCAAGGTGATAATGATAACTCTTGGCCCAGAGTTACCTTTCTGCACATCATCTGCCAGTTTGTAAAGGTGTGAACACAGAAATGTTTCTTTACACTCTTGGGAACAATTAAGGAGGCAGATTAACGATGAAAAGCTCTGAGGATTTTGTTTGTTCATGTATTGATATCTATGCATTTTATATTTATTCTCTCAATATCAGATTACATTGAAATGGTTAGTTTCTATTGTGGCTCAACTACAATATATAAAGATAATGTCTGCTTATGACAAGATAATGTCAGCTCTGGAATAAATACAATAAACACAACTAGTAAACCAGGTCAGGCTGGTAAGGTGTTCTTCAACAGTGTTTACATAGAGTGCATGGACTCAACAGTGCTGATGTGACATACACAAAACAAACGTTATCTTCAGCCTAATTATGGATTTTCTTTGAATATATTGTATATCAAATATTTAAATGTTCATGTGGAGTGAGAAAGGATTTTTGACTCTTTACATGGTTCACAACAACTTGGATTAATCATTGATGTCTTCAGTTAATGTTTATATCCAGTCCAATTTTCATCTCCTCTTAACCCAGTTTTGCTTCGAGCCTCAGCTCCAGTCAGTGCTTTTTTCACTCTTTCTTTGGATCAGAGATGTACTTCTGGTGGGTTCCCACACAGGAGTATTAATGTTTTAATACCGCTGGGTCCCATGTTCAGAGACTAAACTAAGAGTCTTGGGCTGAACCACTCACGTGTCTTTTGGTCTGTTTTAATTTCTGTAGGTCCAAAGCAGCTTTGGATGCGCCTCCCATAGCAAAGGTGGAGCTGATCTCTCCTCTGCCCAGCCCAGAGCAGCCTGTCCCACGGGCCCTAAAGAGGATCGAGGAGGGCGAGGGCGAGGCCCCGGCCCCTCGCATGAGCCTTCGACGCAAACGCATACTGGACACCGTTTTCACAAAACCCGTCACCCGGAGGAAGAAGCTCTAAAGAGGGAAGCGATGGCTTTAATCAGTGCACCTCAGCTAACGGCCTGAAGATCTGAACCAACTCAGTCAGGAGCTTGCAAGTGTATATCGCCTTTGTCACTTTTCTCTGAACCGTAGACCCACTCATCATGGCGCCATTTCCTCAAAAGCGTCATAGCGCTAGAGTTTTTTGTTTTTTGTTTTTTTTGTCGGTTGGTTTCCCATGTGGACAGTACGATAAAGACAGTTTTGGAGTGACAGTGCTTTTGGGAAACAAAACACAATGATCAAGAGCAGCGCGGAGTTTGCGTGTCCCACTGTTAGATTGATTTTATTTAATATCACAAATCCCATCTGTGGCCGTTTTGTGTCGGCCATGTTTCAGCCCTCGTCTTATACACTCAGTTTAGCTTTCGGCGCAGAATGGACAAGTGACAGAAACCCTCGTACAATGAACCCAGAAAAAAACTTAACTGAACTTGCCTCTATTCAAGAGGTTTTATTTACACCCTCTTAATTTTATTTTTTGTTTCCTTTTAAGAAGTTTTTGAGGCCTGCTGTTTTCTATTTAAGAAGAGAGGCAACCAACCCAGTGGAGACAATACATTTCTACTGATAACCTTGTAAATAGTCTTTTGCTATGTTCCAAATAAAGTTAATAAATAAATCAAGAATGATGTTCATTTTGATGTTTGAAGTGTCTTGAATGCATTGATCATCTAATCAGACTGCCTATTGTCATATAGTCTTAAACGTTATGTTCACAGTTGGGATTTTCTGTGGAAGATGCACAGACTTGTACACTTATTGCCAACAGACATGGACTGTTCTTGTACGTCACGGGTTGGTTGTATATTGTGAAAGAAAAAACTGACTTGCACAGCGATTGGGACTTATCAATATGCTTGTTTTGGGACATGTTAATAGGCTTGTTTTATTAAATTCATGGCAACCACCAGCTGACACAGGCTATTTTCAGATGAATGTATGTAGAATGTCTTATTTTTTTGATGACTGCTCTTTGATAAATATGGTAAAGCTTGAATATTTCTTTAAGACTGGTGTGGAGTGATTGTCTCAATTTCCTGTCCTGCTCAGCTTGCATGTGCTTGTTAGACTGGCTGGTTTGAGGTGTTTTACAGGTTTCTGTCTGTCTGAGGTGTTCAGCCGATCACATGAATGAGCGACCGCCATCTGAATGTCCTTCATAAACACCTGAGACCTCTTCCTTTGTGTGGCCCTGAATATCACATGTTCCCACAATGTTTGATTTAAAATAAGGGAAATATTAAACCCTAACCGCCCTTCATGAGGAAGCTCATAAGGTAGCAGATTTCACTACAAGTTATTATCCTTGTTTCTCTGCTATTTTCACATCATTCTGGACTTTTTCTAGACGCAGAAATTTTTGAAATTAAGATAATCATCATCATAGTTTTTAAAGAAAATGTCAATTTTATCACCTACAGATATTGTGCAATGTTGATTGAGCCTATGATCAGTTAATGAAGGCTTCAGCATTTGCTATTCTAAATCCCTGTGAGCGTGGGGATGTTTTCACAGGGAAAATCATGTGTAAGAGAAGTGGTCTCAAGTAGTTTTTATTGTGTGCAAAACCCCAAAACAATGACCACTTCTGAGTTCTGGTGAGAGGTTGTGATTGGTCAAGAGAAACATGGAGCTGTTGGATTATCACTTTGAACTGAATCAGGGACAGTCCAGATGTCGGTATTCTGAAGTTAAGATATGTTTCAGAAAATCACTTTTTAGGCCATGTTTAGGCTAAACTGGATTAAAGCCTAGTCCTGTCTTAATTTAACTTAATTAATGTCTTGGAAACCATTCCTAAATCTTTACTGGCAATTCTCAGTTCGAGTAGTATCGGTTCAGGTTGAAGTCAGGTTAAGGAAACATCTGCAATATCCACACAAATTCAGTCATAAGAAAGTGTGTGTGACTTTACTCTATGAATTTGACTCAGCGTAGTTCTCATTTTTCTCAGGCCTCCATGTGACTACTGTATTATTCATAGTGGTATAGAGTCTCAGGTGAAAGTGAAACCGCCTGTCCATTTCAGGTAACCAGGCTTTTCTCCACTACAACCACAATATTTAAAGTAGGAGAAAATATTAGAAATATCACTTTGAGGGTTTGCACTGTTGGGTGTGTCTCTTAACATGCCAGATACTTAAAAATTCAAAGTTAAGACAACCAGTATACATTTATATTGCTTAAAAACTATTACTAAATTATATATAAACATTAAGTTGTATTTACTAAAATGAACCATAATGAGCATTAAGTAATAACCATATATTTGACATTTTGGTTTTCATTATTTTTCATTATGAATATACTATTACATAGCTGTAATGTTACCATACATTGACTTGACAGTTTTAGTCTTGGAGCGCTCAGAGAAAATGAAAGGATGGCATCTCTGTTCTGCAGAAATGGCAAGCAAACAAGATGTTTTTGCCTCAGATTATCAGTCAAATTCACTTAACAACAGGATGCATTTCATTGCTTGTGTTGTTTATATGGGTGTTATCACACCCGTCTTACTGCCCCTGTTTTTATGCCGGTAACTTGACACAGTTCGCTCTCCCCCAGTGACCTACTCTCTGTGTGGGAGGGAGCTGATCCCTTTATCAGTCACCAGTCTGTTGTGCTGCCACTTGCCCGCTGCACGATGAGGGCTAAAGCAGCAGACATGCAAGGCAAGGACTGTGTCAAGGTGGCCGTCAGAGTCCGCCCATTCAACAAGGTCAGTGTTTACCTGTTTGGGTGTATGCATGATTTGAAAACTGTCACACAATTATTTCCCACCTTCTGTGCTTTCCTGGTTACAGTTTTATGCATTATAGTATAATCTTACTATGTAATATATATTATGACATACTGTACACTATTTATTCTGACATTTCTGAGTAACAGTCTCAGAATCTTGCATGGTCCCAAATTTACATAACACAGGAAAGGTACAGTCTTTTTTTTTTTTTTTAAGTGTATACTGTCAACAAAAACTGCATCTTTGTGGACTTTGCATGAGGACAACTCTGTAGAGACTGTTTGCCTTGAGCCCAGGAACTGTAAAGGATCTGAAAACTTTCAGATTATACCCCCGGTCTCTGTTTTCTCCACTGGGATGCAGTCAGGTGTTTATGACCTCTGACATTACAAACCCTCCTTTCCTCAAGTCTTTACTCTTTCCTCTCACCCTCTCGTCCTCTCCTGCTATAAAGAGGGATACATCCTCTCTTCGATTTCCTGTTCCGTGCCGTCCATCACAAGCCACTGACATGATCTCTGGCATACCCAATCCTACCCAAATGGCACTGCATTTATAGATATTTTTCCCCACAGAAGTCAACATCTCTTCCAAATCCATCAAGAATGTAGCCATGACTCTCCCCTCCTTCACCTGTCCTTCGTTCTCGCTCTCCCTCCCCTCTCGTCTCCCTCATCCATCCAGAGGGAGCGGGATGCGGGCAGCAGCTGCATCATCTCCATGGCGTCGAGCTCCATCACCATCCAAGACCCACGCAACGCCCACAACCGCCGTTCCTTCTGCTTCGATTACACCTACTGGTCCCACAGCGGCTTCATACAGGACCGCAGTGGCCTCTACCTGCCTGAAGAGCCAGGGGGGCGCTACGCCGACCAGGTGAGCCCCAAGGCACCCTATAGGAGAACACAACAATTTGGGGAACTGGGTAATTGCAACTGCAGGGAATCTGATACAGAAAGGTACACAACAAATACAACATTATGAAGATGCTGCATTAAACAGAGCACTGAAGATAAAGACACAGCATCTCGATTGTGTGAATGTACGTTCTGTGTCTAGATTTAATAAACCTAGGATGAGAGTGGAGCGCTGCTTGAACTAGACAGCACTGGGTCAGGAGACACACAGAAAGTGTACCTCCAGGTCAGACCTCTGTGTCTCTTCCTCCAGGCCAGCGTGTTCCAGGACCTCGGAGAAGGGATCCTGGAGAACGCAGTGCAGGTAGTAATCCTAGATTTTACAAAACCACATCATGACCCAGTGGAGAAGCTCGCTTTGACTCTGCCGGTTTGATAAAATGACCAGATGTTTTTGCTGCTGCTTCCAGTGTAGTTGCCTGTAGATGGAAGTCAGTTTAGGGACAGGGGAACACGGTGTGGGATACAGATGTATAGATGAGTATAAAAGCAACCAGACTCAACATTTTTTCATTTGTAGGACTGGAATTTGCAGATTGGATTATCCTGGAATGTGTGATGACTGATAGGGTCTAAAATCTGATATGGTGCTTATGATAATAAGAGGAAACCAATTATAAAATTGTTTTTATATGCCCTTCAGATCTCTATATTATTTATATACAGTACAGGCCAAAAGTTTGGACACACCTTCTCATTCAATGCGTTTTCTCCTCTGCACAGTTGATGTAGAGATGGGTCTGCTGCTAGAACTCTGTGTGGCATTCATCTGGTCTCTGATCTGAGCTGCTGTTAACTTGCCATTTCTGAGGCTGGTGACTCGAATGAACTTGTCCTCAGAAGCAGAGGTGACTCTTGGTCTTCCTTTCCTGGGTCGGTCCTCATGTGTGCCAGTTTCGTTGTAGCGCTTGATGGTTTTTGCGAATCCACTTGGGGACACATTTCAAGTTTTTGCAATTTTCCGGACTGACTGACCTTCATTTCTTAAAGTAATGATGGCCACTGGTTTTTCTTTAGTTAGCTGATTGGTTCTTGCCATAATATGAATTTTAACAGTTGTCCGATAGGGCTGTCGGCTGTGTAGTAACCTGACTTCTG
>OMLB01063308.1:14130-30021 GCA_900302555.1 Myripristis jacobus | reverse complement strand
TAATTAACCCTTTATTATATCTGTATATATAGTATTGTATAGAAAGTATAACTTCTTTTGCTATGAAATGTGTGTTTGTGTGTGTGTGTAGATATATACGTCATCTAAACAGGATATTGTCAGAATTATGTGGTTGTGTGTGCATGCGGCGGGTGTGTGCGTGTGCGTGTGTGTGTGTGTGTGTGTGTGTGTGTGCACTGATGGAGGCAGCCACTTTGAGATAAGGATTTTGGACAGCTCAGGGGGTTGAGCAATCACGCCAGAGCTTTAACCACTGGCTCGGTCGGAACTTCCTTCCTTGCCTTGTCCAACAAAACACACAGTTGGAGGCTTTTATAAATGGGGGTTCACTCAGGATTCACTTGTTGTATCAGTGTCGGATCGCCGAACCGAGCGTTTTATCCCGAGTCAAAAAAAGAAGCATTTCTTACGAGCAGAAGATGAGGTCGACAACACAGGCACTGCTTCTTTGCGCTGCCGTGCTCTGGAGGCTGGGGGAAGCGGCTGTCTCTCGACGCGGACTCTGCGCCGGGAGCAAGTGCTATGCGGTTTTCCAGGAGTCACGCGACTTTCCAGGCGCCCAGAAAAGCTGCGCAGAGCTCGGCGGACATTTACTGACGCTGCAGTCCCCCCGGGCGCAGGAGATCCTGTCCGTATTACTCGACGGGCTCGGCGGCAGATACTGGATTGGGCTGCAGCTGCAGGATGGCCGCTGTCCAGACAGCGCGTCCCAGCTGTTTGGCTACACATGGGTCGTTGGGGACGGTGCCACCGATTCTACTAGCTGGAGCCGATTTAACACCGACTGCTCCCTAAAGTGCGTGTCCGTGTCCAAGGAGGGAAACTCCACGTGGTGGCAGCAGTCGTGCCGTGACAAATTACAAGGATATCTGTGCCAAACTTCAATCCAGGAGCCCTGCGCGCGTCTCCCAGTGAATGAGGACGTAAATGTGAACTACACCGCGGCGATGGGCTTCGATGTGAGCGATTTGGAGATGTTTCCGCAGGGAAGCACCGCTGTTTTGAAACAAAATGACGCCAAACATTTAACTTCAAAGTACATTTGTTTTTCCAGCAACTGGACCCAAGCCCCATGGAGCTGTGAGGTGATGAACGGCGGTTGTGAGCACAAGTGTGTCTCTCAAAATCACCAACACTCCTGCACCTGCCCGACGGGGCAACCTCTCCACGCCAATAAGATCACCTGCGAAGAGGACCCGTGCGCGGGCTGTGCGCACAAGTGCGAAGAGGAGGGCGATACTTACGCATGCAGGTGCGGCCCGGGCTACACACTTGCGGCGGACAGGAAGGGGTGTGTAGATGTGGACGAGTGTGAAAACGAGAGGAGTTGCTCGGACGAAAATCGCGAGTGTTTTAACAGTCCCGGTGGGTTTCAGTGCACCTGCAAAGACGGGTTTACGGAGGTGGCGGGAGAGTGTGTGAACTCTGAAATTTGTGATAAGTGCGAGCACATGCAGTGTAACATATCTAAAGGGGTGTTTAAGTGTGAATGTCGGAAGGGATTCAAAGTGTCAGACAAAGACCCCACCAAGTGTGAGATACACTGCACTGAACGGGACTGCCCCTCCAGATGCATCCCTAACACTGATTTTCAGTGCTACTGCCCCACCGGTTACATACAAGACATCAGAAATGAAACATCCATCTGCACTGACATAGATGAGTGTGAGGATGAGAGGCATTGTGATCACACCTGCGTGAATACATTCGGCAGCTACAGGTGTTTTTGTGATGAGGGGTATGAGTTGCACGGAGCGCACCGGTGTGTATCCACTGAAGAAGGGTCAGGCTCCACACCACCTCACCACGACAGCACACCAGTCGTTGTCCAGCCTACTGCAGTGCCCTCCTACGTGAAGGCCGGCAGTGTCCTGGGTATAACAGTATTTATGGTGCTGAGTGTGGCGCTGCTGTACTTTGTGGTCCGTAATGCGCTCAAACGCTGTGGCAAACTGGAGCTGGCCTCCCTGAAAGGGCCGGATGTCGATATTTTCTATTTGCAGCAAGTGACAACAGAAAAGTATAAGAGGTTCTCCATTGACAAACAGTGGAAGAATGACTCACAGAGACTGTAGTCGCAGCACTGATAATATGCTCCTTGTGTCCATGTTTTTGTATAGGCCTAAGCATTTACTCATCACCAATGTCAAATTTATCTAGTGGACTCTTTCAGGATAACCCACAGGCAGTGCTAAGCTGGCTTCACACAGAAGTCCTGCTTCATTCATCTCACTCTTTCTGGCTTTATGCTCATGTGGGCAGTGGGGTTACTGTAGGCTCTGTATTTAATTCATAAGACACAAATGCCTCCTCTTCACGCCTGAACATGTGCTCCTATAAAGGAAAAACACAGTTCCCATCAAAAAGATTAACTTATTTTGCTGTGAAATTGGTAAATCTTTGCTTGATAATTATCACTAGTTAGGGTACAAGGGAGAGAGGTCTGCACACTGTTAAGCTGCCAACAACCAATTTTATTCTTTCTTTTGAGAATACCTTTACCTTACCTTTTCATTTAGGCCTACAGTGCCCCCATGCTGGTTATTGGGCAGTAGTAAAATACAGGGAATGATTGGCTGTGTTATGAAATGTTGCTGTAAACCAGAGAGCTACTAGTGGTTATGGTACTAAAAAGTCCCAGCACTGTTGTCCATCATTTACTTAGTTTTCACAAAGTGTAATTAGTTCCAGCAATCTAACCAGCACTTTTTCCTGACTGACAGGCCTCTTGGTAATGACAGCATTGGTGTCATGTTTTGTTTCATATTGCTATTGGCTAATAATACTGTAATCATGACGATAGTGAGCTGCATTTTAACCCTTTGCAATACAAAAGGTGTCAAACTGACTTGCCTCACGGTTTGCTTGATCATATTTTCATATAAAAAACTGTTATTTTATACTTTTTTATGTACCTTGTAAAATTGTTAAGTACGTCAGCTTTGTCTTTACAGTGTTACGCTTTTGATAACAACAGTTTTTGCTTCACTTCCACAAGATTTCATCGAAGGGGGTCACAATGGTCCTCATTTTTTACTGTACTAGGGTTTGCTGTTTGTTACAAGGGCTCACTGGATCAAGGCGAGGGATATTTGCTCATGAGATGTAACTATTTCTTGCACTTTGCATTAATGGGAAAGAGTATTCGGCACTGTCTCTGACCACTGTCCATTTGTGTTTGAATGTATTTATTGCTAATATTTCTGATACCGACTAATTCCATGACTGACTGTTTATTCGGGCTTTTTTGATAACACTGCAACAAATCTGGGCTGCTTTCTACACAAGTATAATTGTGAGTTCCGTTCCAAAATTAAGAATCCATAATTGAAAAAAAGTGGTGCCCCTCCCTTTAACATTACTGATAGCAAAACATAGTTGGTAACCTAAATCCATAGTTTAAGAATTTACAATACACTGATGATAGTGAATTTTCTTAAATGTATCTGTAACATTTTGGAGTAAATCGCTTGAGTTATGTGAGTTAGGGCGTTGACTCTGTGGGACTTATTTGATGAAAAACAAGAAAGTAGGAATCTTGTCCCAATAGAATAATAAAAAAAAAAAACACTGTATAGCTCTATAAGAGGATAAAATTCCAAAACATGCATTGTAGGAAAAAAAGCATTGTTTTTATTTCCTATGTTAACAATATATGGAAGCTGTAAAATGTATCCCACACAGCGAGTATAGTAGGGGTCTCATACACTATCCTTATGGGAATGTCTGATTAGCTAATATGCATTTGAGCATTGCAATGTAATTTTATGCTTCCATATTCACTGACAGGCCTGTGGTGCTACACTAACTGTACACTGCTACAAACCACATTAAGGTTGACTAACCTGAATGCTGCTGACTATGCTGTATAACAGATGTGTGTTGGAGCTGCAGTCCACAGATGCTGTGCTGCAGGCTTTAACACAACACTACCACAACCACGAATGTCAACTGTGCTGCTGTATTAAATGTAAGCTAATAATGAAAATATGTTTGCACCTTGTTCAGATCTGTGCGTTCATGCCTGTAAGACTGGCTATTGCAGGCTCTCTTACTGCCATGTTTGTGTTGTTCTCGTGGAAAACAAATATGTCACCGTTGAAAGAAATATTAAAAAGAATTTGTTTCAGAAGAAAGATTTTACCGAAGCAAATGCCTTTCATTATGTGTCTATAGCTGCTTTGTCACCTGCACACACACATTTGGGGAAATGCAGAGGAAAGGCTGCTGCACGCTGACATTTTACATCACAGGAATTTAGCAGACGCTCTTATCTACAGCAACGTAGAATCAGTATAAGGGTTGAATGATGATGGACAACGTGACAGCTAAATATAAAGGCTCTATGCAAGGTCAGAGCGGCCTTGCCAATACTCCTGCAAACACAGCTGTGTTTTCTTTGCTTGGTTTTCTTCATGTAATTCATATTTTGTGTATCTGAATTATTGTTCTTGCTCTTGTGTAATTAGTTGGTTTAATTTGTGCTTAATCCAACAGTATTATGATGATGATGATGATGATGATGATGATGATTATTTGCTCACCTGGTCAGCATCTATTGCACTCCTGACTGGTTAGAGAAGCCAGTTCTTTTCTCTCTGTCTTCTTCAATATTTCTTCCCTTTCCACTTCTATCTGTGGCTGTTTTGGGTTTTTGAGTTTTGAGTTTTTCTTGCCCGCTGTGAGGGTTCAAGTCAGGTGGCACCGTCCTGTTGTGTTTGTTTTAAAATCTATGGGCCTGCAAAGCCCTTTGGAACTGAAAATAGTGAGTTGGGACTCTAAGCAAACTTGAACTTGTGGGGGATAAATAACTCAAACGGAGATGCAGATGCAGCCCCTGTGGTGGATTGATTAAGCCAATCAACAAACTACCTAACCTGATCAGCTTTAATCTGTAGTTACTGCATGTAGCTGTAATGTGGTGCAGTAGTTCTCTCTCTCTCGCTCTCTCTCTCTCTCTCTCTCTCACACACACACACACACAAACACACACACAAGGAGGGGCTATGACAAATGGGAAGGAGGGGTAGATGCACTGCAAAAAATATCCATATCAACAAGTGATTTAATCTAATGTTTTTTTCTCAAAGGCAGTACCCTAACCCTAACCCGAGATTAATCAGTGTCCCCAAGTAAAATCAATGTGTTTCAAGAACTTTGTTGAATAAAATGTCACTCTCTCAGTTGGAGGAGACTGATCTGCCTTATTCTCCCTTCTTTTGAGATTCCGAGGGAAAGGAAACTAATTGTTAAAATTAACTGTGGAAAAATGTTTACAGTGTTGTAACAAGCAGGTTTTCTTTGTTTTAGGCAATTCAGTATTTTAGGAATGGAATGTGAGAAAAGTGGACTAGTACAGATGGACATTTTCTCCAGTGTTGAGCTGTGCTATACATACGGGGAGGGGCTATAGCAACTCGGGGAGTGGGCTCGATGAGCCTGAGCGTGCGTGCAAGCGTGCGTAAAAGCCGTGCGTAATTGGGGATGTGCGTGGTGGGCCGCCGCGGTGGGAAGAGAAAAGTTTTTTGAGGGACAGCTAGCGGCGCAGTAGGACGATAAAAAAGGAACTTCCTTCCTCGGCAACAGCAATAACATGGAGTTGGGGGGTTATAAATGCGAGCTATCGGCTGGGTAAACACTTTTTCAAACAAACAAGCCTATGGGCTCCTGATATGCGTGTGAAGATAAAGGAATACAACCGAGTTTCAAAATGAAGCATGTTCCAGGACTGTTAACCATTACACTGACTTTCCTGATGGGAAGCGCAAGCGGGTTAGAGCCGAGTAACGGATACTGCATAGGGAACGAGTGTTTTGCTGTGTTCCAAGGTCCCAGCGATTTCACAGCCGCTCTGAATGAATGCACAGAGAAGAACGGACATTTAATGACAGTCCGGTCATCTGTATCCCACGACACTTTTTCCATCCTGTTAGGAAGCCTTTCCGAACGATTTTGGATCGGTTTACATCTGCCGAGTGGCTGTCCGGACGCTGCCGCCAAGTTGCGAGGCTTCCAGTGGGTGACCGGTGACGACGAGTCCGACTACTACAACTGGGCGCCAACTTTTGACAGCAGCTGCTCTCCCCAGTGTGTCTCAGTTTCCAGAGGGGACAACTTTACATGGACAACGGAGCCGTGCGACCAGCCCGCAGCCGGATATCTCTGCGAGTTCAGCTTCAATATGCCGTGCAAACGTCTTGAGGTGACAGGCGGCGAGTCTATCACCTACACGACCCCTTACGGCTTTGAGGGTGAGGACCTGCTGTCTCTGCCGCCGGGGAGCACCGCTATCCGCAGGCCAGCTGAGACTAAATACATCTGCTTCGAGCAGTGGCTGAAAGCGCCTTGGAGTTGCGAGATAAATGAAGGTGGCTGCGAATACAAATGTGCAGCGGATCACCAGGAGCCCCCCTCCTGCTTCTGCCCGCCGGGCCAAGAGGTAAACTCTGAAAATAGCGTCACCTGTGAGGTGGCCAAAAAGGACCCGTGCCTGACCCTGGGTTGCGAGCAAATCTGTCAGAAAGAGGGCGACATTTACGAGTGCAAGTGTGATAAAGGGTTTGAGCTGGCGGCGGACGGCAGGACATGCAGGGACTTCAACGACTGCCGGGACGAGAGGCAGTGCCCGGGTGACAATTTCAAGTGCATCAATACCGTCGGCGGGTTTCAGTGCGTCTGCAAGGACGGATACAGGTCGGCAGGCGACCAGTGTGTCGACGTGGACGAGTGTGTGTCCGCTCCGTGCGAGCATCAGTGCACCAATTCCCCCGGCAGTTACAACTGCTCATGCTTTGATGGATACATTGTGATACCAGAGACACCGCACCAGTGTAAGTTGCACTGTGGTAAGCCGGAATGCCCTGCGGAGTGCGACCCCAATAACCAGTACCAGTGCGACTGCCCAGAGGGGTACATACTGGAGGAGAGACAGGACGAGATGGTTTGCTTGGACTTCGATGAGTGCTCAATGTTTTACTGCGACCAAGGTTGTAAAAACACCTACGGGGGGTATGTGTGCTCTTGCTCCGCAGGCTACAAATTAGTTGACAAGTACAAGTGCCGAAAGACAGACGTGGATACGGATAAAGACACGGATGGGTGGGAGGGCTCCGGAGCAGCCACAACTCCATACTTTTTCACAACACCCAGTGTGAAATATCCAGAGCCCACAAGGCGACCCTCCAAGGTGACAGCAGGAGGGCTTCTGGGGATCATAGTGTGTATAGTCGTGGTTATCTTGGTGTTGGTTTTTGTGGTTCATCACATCCTCAGAAGACGGGGTAAATTGGAGAGCGCCGGTGCGCTCAAAGCCCGGAGGGATGAAGCTCACGGTTTACAGCAAGTAACCACTGACAAGAATGAGAAAGCAGCCTCGGAGAGACCGCTGAAGCGAGACGCATGAATGTCAATGTCCACTTATCTGTGGTCGCTTATGAAGAACTATAATTGATAAATAATATGAGGATAACAAAGCAAAACTACAAGAACTGTACAAAGAGTAAGCGCACAGTAACATTATGATGAAGCCATAGGAGATAAGGACACTACAGAGACAAGTCCCTGTAAGATTATTATATGTCTTTTACAGAGATTTTTCGTTAAAGAAGGAATCCACAGTTTTTAAACAGAAAAATGACCATATCTACCATTCAGTTCACACTAAACAACTGCAATGTACACAATCAGTGACACAAGAACTGTTGTTAAAGTTTGTACTGGAAATCTATTAAATTATGAAACTGAGATTGAGAGACATGTCTGTTTTTTCACTGTTTCATGACACCTAGTCCTTTGCCATGACCTCTTCCCTGAGACACAGGTGGACTGCGCCACCCAGTGGATTAAACCTGCCTGACAGTTTGACCAGATGTGTGTACGGATGGCAGAACACGTCTTGTTGAAACTCAGTGACTCCGTTAAACTCTGATTTTAGGAAGTAAAATAGGGGAACTATATTTTAGCCCCTCACTGACTCCCGTTAAACCTCCCACTGATTTCTGCTTAGTCTGCTTAGCATTCACACATTTATGTTACTAATATTTTAATATAACATAGGGGCCTACATGTTGAAACGCAATTTAATTCCCAATGAACCCACAGTATAGCAGCAGCGATTTAGATTATATTAAAGCAAAATAGCCTAATAAATAAAATATGAAAAAAACTCAAGTCCCCCACCTTCCATCCCTGTATCATTACAAAAAAGGGGGAAATATCCTGTAATAATATCGATATCAGTAATATCTATCTGAGAAATATGAAATTGTATTTCAGCCTATATTTTCATAGAAAGATGATTCCTCCTGGAGATTAAAGGGAGACAAGATAACGTCTTAATTTGCAGTGCTGATATTATTTGACGGTAGAGCATGCGAATAAGTCTACCACTCTTGTCCTCATGAGAATATAGGCTGTGTTAGAGGGCATTTAAAAAGAGGAAAGGCCCAGTTTGGGATATTGCAAAATATTGTACAGACCTGTGCAAGACGGAGAAAAACGAGAAACAGAGAGAGAGAGAGAGAGAGAGAGAGAGAGAGAGAGAGAGAGAGAGAGCTCTTGCAGATAAAGCAGAATCAATTTCAAGTTGTTTGGAGTCAATGGAGATTTTAAGCTGTTGAAGTAACTGGGATATTGCCACCGGGAGGGCTGGTGTGAGTTCTCAGGAGGGGAGGGAGAGATAAACAGTGCAGCCTGCCGGCACTCCCACATTGCATAACTGACACAGGTAAGTGTTTTCTTTCTTTTTTCTTTTTTTTTTAAATCTGTAGCGGTAAATACAGTTTTTTAGACTTATATAGGCTCCGGAGAGGCACTTTTGAGTCGGATTTGTCTCTGTTACCGTGTTTCGATCAGATGTTTGGGGAACAAATCTCTGTTTCTGACTTCGGACTGACACAGCCAGCCGCTGTGGAGAAGATCGGATCACGCCTTTGAAAACACCAGTTTATGGTGTGCGGTCTTGAGTAAATCTATTCTGGCCGCATGTTTTCAGCCGAATTAAGTGCCGTGCTTAGTATCATCATACAAAACTCAGGACTGGCAAGCTCGCTCTCTCTCCCTCTCTCCCTCTCTCCCTCTCTCTCTCACACACACACACACACACGTTGTACGTCCCCACAGCAGCCCAGAGGAAAACACATGATGCAGCATCGCCCCCTACCACAATATCCCCATCCTGCTGAGAAATTGTGCTATCCTGTTATCTTCTACTAATATAAAATAACAGAGAAATATTTAAAGATTTCATGTTATTTCAAAACATGTTTAAACAAAATGCACCCTTATTTGTTTTCTATCTATCTATAAAACTATAAGAGGCCGTGAGATGCAAGGTCTCCAGTGGCTGGAACAGCGTCCAAGTGTTTCAGAGTGAAATGTTTTGCTGTATTTGATGTCCGTTCATTTCAAACTTGAAAAACAACTTGTGATTTATGTGACGGCATTGTGAGTTACAAACGTTTTACATTGTTTGTAGACTTATAAATTCAGTGCATCACACATTCTACAGGCATGGTAACTAACAGAACAGCCTTTATTTTAGCCAATGGAGCAGCCTATCACCTGCAAAGTCCATTAGCTGCAGCCCAACATGTGGACTTTTCATTATCAAAGCTCTGTGCTGTCAGACAGGAACAGACTGTGTACTCAGCGCTGTGACACTGAGGCCGCCCTGGTGAACAATGAACTGGCCGCTGTAAACAATCTGAAAGACACTGTGCTCGCCTCTCCCTTGTGTTTCTCAATTTTGAATTTTCCACTGTGATATTTCCATCACTGTGTCAATGTTACAAGATCTCTTCCTCTAAACCTTGCTACTGTTTGACTTTTGCTTCCTCATAGGTCAATCATGTCCAAGCTGGCGTTTCAATTAGTTGTCATCTGTGTGTACTTACAGGTAAGTGTGTAACAGTACTCTCAGCACAAATTAAATTAACAGGACATAGAGGATTCACTGACAAATTTCTACAAAGCAAATTTTGTTTGTTTTAGCACAGAGTACTTATGTGAACAGCCAAGGCTGCTTTAATTAGGGATGAGAAGGCATGACATTCCCTTTGTGTAAATTGCTGAAATGAACTGTGTGTTCAAATTTGAGCAAATTATTTTTTGTAATCGTCTTACCTCCAGGTACCCAGATGCTACCTTTCATGCCAGTTATACAACACCAAAGCCTGGTGTGCCTTCCAGCAGCACTCTTGGGTTCCTGCTCTGCCTCCTTACACCACCCATCTTTTCCTGGAGGTGAACAATATCAGAGAGATCAACCACACCTCCCTCTCCGACTTAGAGGAGCTGCAGGTGCTGGATCTGGGAAGGCAGAATGTGCCACTTAGGATCAGGGACAATGCTTTCAAGAAGCAACAAAACCTAACTAAGTTGGATTTAGGCTACAATATTGGCCTTCAGCTGGAGCCGAAGGCATTTGTGGGACTGCGCAACTTACAGATCCTCGAGTTGTATTATTGCAATTTGAATGAGTCCATACTGGAGGAACAATATCTGCAGCCACTTTCATCTTTACAAAGTCTTAATCTCTTCGGTAATCAGATAAAGAGACTCCGCCCTGCACTGTTCTTTTTAAATCTGATAAACTTGGCAAAGCTGAACCTCAAATTGAACAAGATCAATAGGATATGCGAGCGGGATCTGGCTGCTTTCCGGGGCAAACATTTCCAACTCCTGAACCTGGAGTCCACTTACTTCAGTGACATGTTTAGTGCAGGTTTTGACTGGGAAGAATGTGGGAATCCTTTCAGAGGAATATCCTTCAATGAGCTTGATTTGTCCCGCAACGAGTTGAGCACAGAGAACTCAAGACAATTTTTCAGAGCGATTGCAGGGACTCAGATTCGTGATCTCAGACTGTCTGGACCCATTGGTAAAGGGTTTGGGTATAACAGATTCACTGATCCAGACCACCACACATTTGAAAGTCTCAACAATAGTTCAATTGCAATATTAAATCTGACAAGAAGCTATATATTTGCTTTGCAGGAGGGCATTTTTAGTCCACTCAAAGAAGTAATAATAATTGACATTTCCCATAATAAAGTCAATCAGATAGATAGGAGAGCCTTTGATGGTGTTCGAGGACACTTAAAAATGCTTAACCTGTCATCCAACCTCCTTGGGGAAATATACTCTCACATGTTTGTTGATATGCCTGCCCTAAGAGTGTTAGATTTGTCTTACAACCATATTGGTGTACTGGAATATCAGGCATTCAGTGGTCTTCCCAAATTAGGAATGTTATGGCTAACAGGAAACTCGCTGCGAAACCTCGGCTCCCCTGCGTCATTACCTGAATTAGATTACTTTTTTTTGGATGACAATAAGTTGGATCACACATCACAGGGCGCCATCGTTACGTTAGCCAAAAACAGCATCTACCTGAATGTTGCGAACAACAGATTAACAAATATGGAGGACGTTTATGTGTTTCTCTCCAGCTTCAAGCGTCTCCAGACATTCTTCTATGGCGGCAACTTCATCAAATGGTGTAAAAATCCCAACATTTCAATGTCTCATTCAAGCAGTTTGCAAGTGCTGGATCTTCACGACAGTTCCCTGCAGATAATTTGGGCACAGGGCAGGTGCCTTGACCTGTTTGATTCCCTCGGGAATCTGATCGGTCTCGATTTAAGTCTCAACTCGCTCATTGCTCTGCCCCAAGGGATTTTCAGAGGCCTGAGGTCAGTAATGGAGATCGACCTCTCCTCCAACTTTTTGACCTATCTGCAGCCAGATGTATTTCCCACCAGCTTGATAAGGCTAGACCTCTCAAACAACTTCCTGGCTTCTCCTGACCCCATGACCTTTCAGTCTCTCCGCTTTATCAACCTGGCGATGAATCGGTTCCACTGCGACTGCAACCTTGAGAGCTTCTTAACGTGGCTGAATGAGACCAATGTAACTTTTCTGATTCCTGTTGAGCAGTTCCAGTGTGAGTTTCCTCCTGATTTATACAGTGTTTCCCTCTTGGACTATTACAGCACCATCGAGCCATGCGATGACGAGGACAAGGCCGCCGAAGATCTAAGATTTGCTCTTTTCATCTTCTCCGCCCTCTTCCTCCTCCTCTTCATCATCGGTGTGATCGCGTATGCTCGTCTTCGTGGCCAAATATACATTGTTTACAAAAAGATCGCCGGCAGGGTTCTCGAGGGCCCAAAGGCAGCACCTCCTGCAGGCGATGTCAAGTATGACGCCTACCTCTGCTTTAGTGACAGTGACTACAAGTGGGTGGAGGCTGCTTTGCTAAAAAAGCTGGACACCCATTTTTCAGAGGGCAACATCCTCCGCTGTTGTTTCGAAGCCAGAGACTTCCTGCCGGGTGAGGATCACCTTTCCAACATCAGAGATGCGGTCTGGAGCAGCAGGAAGACCGTGTGTGTTGTGTCAAAGAAGTTCCTGAAAGGTACAGGCTTTCTGACTTTCTGACTAAATAAATAAATAAATAAATTGGCATCTACAGAACTGACTGGAAATATATGAATAGAACATAAATTACAACCTAATACAAAAGCCATGGATAGACAAAGAAAATATACACAATGCTACTGATTATAGTGATAAATTAGATGATGAACTGACTCAAAAAAATTTTAATTCAAAATGTACATTCCATTTTATTAAAATGTAATTGGCACAATTAACTTGCATAACACAGCACACTAAAATATTGATGTTATGACATCCTCTGAAAATAATGAGAATAAACAATACAGATTCAAGGCACCAGAGAATCAATACAGCAACTGTGAAAATAATCCTAATACACAGCTGCAGCATTTTTTTGAACAGCTATAATACTTATTGTTGCCAATCATCTCCTCTTTCTCTTTCTTATCTTTGCTTTTGCTCTCTGCTCTCAGAGAAATAAAAAACAAAACTTCAGTTCAGTTTATTTACGTAGCACATTCCATACAACTGAGTGCAATGTAAAGCGTTCACAACAAAAAGCAAACTATTTAGAAAGAATAAAAGGAAAGATAAATGTTAAAATCAAACAGATGAAAGGATCAGATTAGACAGGTAAAATAAGAGAGACACTAACACCGTAAACTAACCGGGTCATGTCTCTTACAGACGGCTGGTGCCTGGAGGCGTTCACTTTGGCCCAGAGCCGCATGCTGGAGGAGTTGTCGAATGTCCTGATCATGCTGCTGGTAGAGAGGGTGTGTATCTGACTGCTGATCACTGATTGGCTGATTGGAGACGATACCTGGGCAAAAGAGCTGTTCTCCACAGCAGGCAAAAAAACAAAAGGATTAATCCCCAGAGTAGGAGCCCTCATCTAGAAAGGGTTTTGAGCTCTGAAATAACTTCTGCCTCCACCAGCTGTACAGCTCGGTTTGTGTAACAATGCAGGAACATGCAAGGGTGATTTTTTTCCCCCTTCCTTCAGTAACTAAACTGAAATAAACTGAATTAAATTACAAAATGCTTATTGAGGTTCTTAACCTGCATCACTGATCTGAAACTCCTCTGTGAACTGAGTTGCAGGTGCCTCACTACCAGCTGATGAAGTACAACGCCATCAGGGCTTTCGTCCAGAGGAGAGAATACCTCGTCTGGCCGGAGGACGCGCAGGACTTGGAGTGGTTTTATGAAAAGCTCGTCTCTCACATAGTCAAAAACACTGAGACAAAAAAGCGAGCAGAGGACGCGCAGGTTGACGTTGAACCCAAAAATGAGGACGGTATCCAATTGGAGCATGTCAGAGCTCAGGAGATGTGATCTTTTGGACAAACATGAGCTTGTCCTGTGGAAGGACAACATCAAACATCCACCCTGCTGAAGTGTCCTTGAGCAAGTCACTAAACCCTGATTAGCTGTTTGCTATCCAACCCTGTGTTCTGATCCTAATAACATGTGAAGTTATTGTGATTTGGTTTCTTAGGCCTGTGTACTTGAAGATCTGTATTTGTGTAAATACTGAACATACTGTGTAGAGTGAAATGGTACTTGTTGAATGAACATGAAGTAAAAAACTTTGAGGAATAAATGTGGTATCAAAGCTGCATGGCACAGTAACTTCAGAGGAGGAAAAGGCAAAACAAAAATCTTCTTAACCCTTTTCAGCAGAAGTCTGTGGCATCAAAACTCCTCCCTTTGTTTTCACTGTGAACTGTTTGGATGCTTTTCTCCTGCACTTTGCTACTGACCGCTCTACTAGTGTTTGTAAAAACGTTTTTTTTTTAATTATTTATTTTTTGTCTCACACCACAGTATATCTGCCACATATAATGATATTAATTAACACAGATGGCACAATAAATATTCTTATTTAATATAAATAGTGTGGAATCTGTTGAATCTGCAAACTGAATCTATTTGATTGGAGCTAGTTTTTGTCAACTCGCCGCTCATTGCACTCTTCAGCCTGGAAGGACCTTTGTGACATTTTTTACTGTAGTTAAAACATTGCGTGAAAATGAATTACAAGAATTATTAATGTTATTACCTTGTTTCCTCTTAAAGGAACTGTTAAATGCCCCAGTCTACAGACAGACCATACAGATCTGCTGGGAGAAAAAATATTATCTCTCACAGGTAAGAAACACTTTTTGTTTTCAGGCTCACATCCAAAAATAAAACACCAGGTGTCTCTCATACTTATGTGTAAACCATCTTATTTCTTGTATTTTCTTGTAGAGAAAACTGATGGTGGAGATGTTGAGGCTTCAGCAGCGAAACCAGCTCCTGTGTCAGCTGCCTCTGACCCTCCCTGCTGAAGCTGCTGCCATCACTGCAGGGCAGGAGGACTTGAGCCTGTGTCTGGCTGATAACGAGGAGCTTGAACTCTCCTCTGACACCACAACAGGTAGGAGCTCTTCTCTCTGACTTGTGTCTGAGTCATGAGGCCCATTCACTCTGTAGCTGATGGTTACTTCCATCAAGAAGAGTTCAGGCACTGACTTTGCTCTTTGCTCTTTGACGTTTCAGAGGTCAAACAGACCACGACAAGAGCCAGGACAACAATCCAACGCTTCCTCCGTTGGCTCTGAACTGTCTTCTACTGATGCTTCTGTCTGCCCAAGGACACAGAGGAAGACTACATTTCTCATGAAAAAAATAAATGCAGTGCTGCACTGCAGTCAGTCCATATCAGTCAACCTCTGCTTCATTTAATCTGAACTCATTTAATATAAAGGGATGGAATTAAAACAGATGTTACATCTCTGCTCTCTCTGTAACATAGATACAAGTGTTACCACATATCATCACTGCTATCAGTGATGATATGTGGTAAAATAAAGGATAATAGGAGTGTCGTTTGTTGACACTCCAGCTGGTCCATCCTGGTCCAGTTGGGTGTGCGAGGAAAAATGTGAGAGTTGTAAGATTTTGTTCATTTTCTTTTTTAAATCTGTATTCAAGATGAATGTCTACAGGTTTTATTCCTTCCAAATCCAAACCAGTTACATTGCAATTTATTTATGTATAATTACCCTAAATTTACATTGAATCCATCCTTTCAGTGGAAGCAGATTACCTTGTATCATAAGTAATGGCAACAATCACAAAATCAGTTATCAGTTTTGCAAGTGTTCAGATTTAATTCAATTTGTTTGCTGAAATCCTATCAACAATGTTTTTAAAACCTGAGTCCTTGGCAGCTGGAAACCATTCTTGTGCCTGATGGAGCCCTTTGGACTGCCACGCAGCCCAGATGTTGAAGTTTTAATTCAGTTTCTACCACTAGATGGAGAGTTTTACCTGTTTATTTGGAAGTGTTGAATCTCAAAGCTGGGTGATCCTTTTGAGCTGTAAAACCATAGTCTGGAAGACTATAGTGAACAAAAAATGCTTGTTATTTCATGAATTTATGTGGGCACCACATTTTTTGTGGATTTTTTTTTTTTT
>OMLB01063308.1:0-14110 GCA_900302555.1 Myripristis jacobus | reverse complement strand
GTGGACTTTTTTTTTTTTTAGGTGGAAATCTGTAGAACAGCAGCTGGGAACAAAATCTCTACTCAGAGATATCACATGGCTTGGATTGTAAAACGAGAGTGAATCCTATGTGACTTTGCCCTGCTTCCTTTATATCTGACCTGGATGTCTGAAAACAGGAAGCTACTGGACGGAGGAAAACTTCCTTCCTTTTGGTTCAGCTCTCTCGCCTGCTCTGCATGAGCCGGCTGCTCTGAGCATTAGGACAAATACGGACACGGCCTCTGTCTGCAGGCTCATGGTGCTTTTACACTCTATCCAAGTCCAACGCATAGTTTAACATTTACATCTGTTTTTGCATTTGTTTATTTTAATCCTGGGATTTGACCACTGTAGAACTTCAAAATGTTGTATGTTAGTGAGGTCAAAATGTCTAATATATACTGGGCAACATAATGCCCCACATAATGCTGGTTTTCCTAGAGGCCTCTCAGTCTAAGACTGTAAATTGAAACTTTAATCAAAACTAGGGCTGGACGATATGGACAAAATCAACCATTGCAAAATGTTTGATCGAATTCCTCAATATTGATATTGAGACCATATTGTAGGGATGACTATTGAAACTGTCACAAAATATTTTAGCAATGAAATTTTTGCAAAATTGCTCATAAAATTGGAGACAGAGAGAGAGAGAGAGAGAGAGAGTAATTTTAACAGTTTTGCAGGGTTTCAAACCTTCAGACCTTTCAAGCATTGAATTAAAATGCTGTGTATGCATTAAAAAAATATCTGACGTGTAAATAAGGGTCTTAAGATAACTAAGACACTATTGTTAGATATTATTTTGTAAGCAAACTTCTCGAAGTGTTTAAAAACCTTAAGAATAAATTAGATTTACTTAAATAGGTGTCACATTTTTAAAACACGTCATATCACAATGTGTAATGAGACAATTCAGAATTGAACTTGATAGTGACTCAAAGCAAAAGGTGAAGAAATAAATCATCACAAAATCACAAAATTTGCTGACAAAAATTTATCAGTCAAGATTTCAAAAGCACAGGAGATTTTGTCCTCAAGAATATCTAATGTTTCTGTATATACAGTATTGTAATTTTATGTTATTTTAAAGATGACAGATTAGATAAAAACTGATTGCTTCCTTAATCGTAAAAGATAACAAAGCTGATCGGGCATGCTGTGACTCTCAATACCATAAAGTGGGCAAAGGCAAAAAAGTCGACTCCAACTTGAGAAAAAAAAAAGGGAGAAAACTGTTTCACTTCCACAAGGTTTCACTTCTGGCCCAGTCCATTTGGCTCCACCAAAATCCAATTTGAAAAGTGGAAGCAAATATTTACTTGGTAAACAAGCTCTCCAGGTCTCTGGCTTCTTCACAGTTATTTCAGGCCTGAGGAATATACTCAGAATAGACACACATGGCTCTCTGATTCTCCCTCACAAGGAAATGTAATAAACCCTGCCCCACGGCCATCCAGCTAATATTTGACCTGTGTTTAAACAAATATAATTATAGGGCCGCTCACGCAGGCCTGAGGAGGAATCCATTGAGGGAAGTGGACTCATCTTCACCACCTTGATTTAGTGTAAGAGAAGAAGAAAGGCGTCCGATCCTCCTGGGCAGGTTCAAGGCCGAGAGCAGCACAAACTGTCCCTGTACGATCCAAAATAAGACTTTTCCTTTTACACAGAGGGATCAAGCAGCCCCAGTGTGGGTGGTTTACTTATGCAATGTGTTTTATAGTGTTTGTTTATTTGCAAAAGGGGCAGAGGGGTGTGAGGGGATAAGAGGAAAGAGCTATAACTCCATGTTGTGTAGTGCGGTGGTACTTTTCCTCCCTGCTCACTGACACCATTTAACAAAGTTGCCAGTGAACCTCTCGTCGCACATCTTGTACCTTGAGGCAGCGTCCAGATTGTAGAGTTCACTTTTTATACACAAAAGCCTCGTATTCAGTGTTAAAATCACGTTTTTCTTCTAACAAGTGGGAGAAAAATCTGCCTGTTGGATGAGATCACCCCAGTTGTTTCCAACGCACTTTCACTTGTTTGAGGGAAATTTTCTGTGAGCAAGTATATTTACGTCGAAACAAAGTAGAATAAGGCAGATAGGCCAGCTTATATTAAGAAAATGACACTTGCTTAAAGAAAAATAAGGAAACAAGTCGATCAGCAAGGGAAACAGGTGGGACAATCTGATCTCACTGGCAGATTTGTTTCCACTGAGGCTAAACGACTTGGTGAAAATGCAGATTGTGGCTCATGCGCTTCACTCCTGAGAGGAAGCATTGGGAAAATCCTGCAGGATAAGGCGTGAGGCGCCGCATGATGGCATTAAGGAAGTGCACAAAGGCAAGGCTAGAAGCGGAAGACCATGTGAGTTCCCGATGTTTCAAACTGAGCATGTGATTGTGAAAAATTAGAGGATCAGAGAGAATAAAAGTGAATCATGACCCAACAAATTCTGGAGTCTTTACTTGTGGGATTCATCCCCGGAGGAATCTGGACTGCTGTGGGGGCAAAAGAGGCGTCCTGTCAGATACTGGCAACATGCACCTAATATAGTGGCCACTGAGTGTATATGCTTTACCCAGCTGGAGGGGGATATGTCTCCCAAGGGAAAAGGGGATTGCAGAGAGAAAGAGACCTGGGCAGATGTCAAGACTATTAAGTTTTAATGGGAGCAGGACTGCTTCTCCCATCAGCTCTGAGGGACCGGTGAGAGACCGTCGGTTTCAGCAAGCCAAGCAGGGATGTGACTTTAAAAGCACTGCAGACACTAGAGCACTTTCATTTTTTTGGGTGCAAACGTCTAAAGGAGTTCACAAACTGGTGATCGATCTAAGGGATCCATAGTCAGCAACGCTCATTTAGCTCCCTAATGTGAGAGATAAGATAAGGTGTGTCTTGGAGTTCCTGTTGATGGAGTTTGCTCGGGTTTCACCGGGTGGCGCTCTTTTCTTTTGCCTGTTCAGCCATGGTGCCTGCTGCTCATGCTAACAACACACTTCTTAAACTCAGTCTTAACAATCTGAACTGCTGCTGGAAACACACAACTCATCACCACCTGGGAGGGAGTTACCCGACACCGGGTGTTTACATCAGCAACTGTAAAAGGTTTAATGAACTAAACATAGATTAAAATACTACTGTCAATTACCAATAGAGAATGGCATAAGAGATTGTTTATATGAAAATGTTCAGATGTCCAGATCACTTCTTCAACTGATTGGAAAAAAGTTTCAGCTTTTCTCCATCAGCCTGCCCATAAAACGGCATCCCACACTGAAATATATACTGGATATAAAAACAACACCTTTCGAATCATCTCTTATAAGATACAAGATTGCACCTGAAATTCCACTTCAAAAGAATCGCAGTGAAACGTGAGAGTTCTGCACTGACAGCTCACTCAGTTTTGATTTAAAGCTCAAATCAGACTTCTGAAGAGCCACCAGTAGGAGACTACCTCTAAGCTCACTGTCCAAGTATAAATCCCCTGTCCCATACCACTGCCCTGACCCAGCGTGTAATGTTTTCTTAAGTCAGTGTGAAAGCAGATCAGCCTTCACATTCCACATCATAGGAAAGACAGGAAGCAGAAAGATGATCCGAGAGGATGATTCCTCTTCCCAACTGACCTTGGTGCAAACAGGTGTTTTCTGCACTTGGCTGGAATGGATTGAGCGGTCTTGTTGCCAGGAGGAGCATAGAGACAGAGAGTGAGAGAGAGGGGGGTACAGGAGAGAAGGAAGGAGGGATAAAAAAGATCTCATGGAGATGAGAGCATACAGGGGGAAGATGTCTACTAGGGTCCAACCATCTATCCATTTTCTACCACTTATCCACCCACCAGCCCCTCCTGGGGGATCCCAAGGCGTCTCCACAGTGTGTCCGGGGTCTGCCTTCTGTCTCCTTGCAGGTGGATGCGCCTGGAGCATCTTCACAGCATGAACCCAGGAGGCATCCTAATGATAGTAGATGCCCTTCTACCAGTTGTAGTGCAAATTCAGGGCTGCATGATTGACACATCACGTACATAGACATGTCCTTAAACAGACTATTCCTTTTAATGGTCAGCTTTTCCCAACATCACTTGGGTGGAAGGCAGGGAAACACCTTGCACACCCCCAGTTTATTACAGTGCTACGACAGACACTCACCTTCATAATGCCCAATTTCCAGTCCATCTGAGCTGCATGTCTTTGGATGGTGGGTGGGGGAAACACATAAACCCAGGGAGAGCATGTACTCTCTACACAGAGAGGACTAGGATCAAGAATAGAACCCGGGCCTTTTCTGCAGCACGATAACAAGTCCTTGACAATGAGCCACCACATTGCCCCAAACACATTCAGGATGAAATCACCTTCCCCAAAGTGACAGAGCCAATTCTTACTGTGTGATAGTGAGGTGGCCTGATCCCAGTGTGGACTACAGGTTAAAAAGTGTGTGGAGAGAAGGGAGAGCTGGAGGCCCAAACAGAAAAGACAGCTCAGTCTCAAAAGCGACACCGCACGGCTTCATTGTGCAGTAATGTTCACATATGATGGATGACCAAACTACTGGAGACACTTCAGGGAGCCAAACAACAGATAAGGCAGGGTTTTAGAACTTACATGCTTGGTTTGTGTCAAGTTGTTGGATAGGACTGGCCAGAAGATTGTTCTTGAGTAGGGACGCTCTCAATTTCCTTGGCATGGACTTGAAGATGAGGTCTGTATTACATTAAGTCATGAAATAAGATCAGGATTCTTGTGCAAATCGTGCCAATGAGTCTACAAGTCAGAGATCAGCCAACCCACCCAGCTCAAATTGTAGGCGATGACCCAAGGCAAGGCCAGATGTAACACAGCCAGCACTGACGGCGCCAGCAGTTATGAGACAATGAAACAGGTGTACAATGTTATGATTAAAGCTGTGCCCTTCTTTGAACAGAGCCCATCTGAGGTAGTTATCTCTTTATGCTGTGTGTGTGTGTGTGTGTGTGTGTGTGTGTGTGTGTGTGAGTGTGTGTGTCTGCAGAAAATGGGTGGAGCAGAGGATAGCAGACAGTCAGACAATAGTGATAGAAAAAACACATTTTAATCATACAGTACAACTTTATTCTGAGGCATGTGGCAACTTGAACATAACAGCACACTGCAAAATTTAACGCTAGCTCCCACAGCTACCAAACAGTCAGGCAACGATTTTGAGCAGCTTTTAAAATGTAGCACATTTATTATGGTTGATGCAGTTGTGATCTCATCTCGTCTAACAGTGAATCCAATATCACACTGCTGATGAAAATAACTGCCTGGAGCATGGACTGGCTAGCAAAATGTGACTTTCCAAACAAGGATAATTTCAACGATGCTTTAGTCCCGCGAGTTTGTCTGAACTATCTCATTAGTTGATCACAGCTGGAGACACCTGGCCTTACTATTCCTCTTTTCCATTTCAACCAATAGCTGCTGCCTTGAACTCAGATCAATCTGTGTGCAATGTGGCTGTTATGAAAAAAGTTGAAAGATTAAAATAATTGCTTACATCCAGTTTCCACATGTTTTCTGATTGAGGTTGCTAGCCAGTAAACACCTTGTGGTTCTTGACTGACTAGTGCTGTCGACATTTTGCCAAGATGCGGGTCAAAAGTCTCAGCTCCTCTGATAATGCATTTCTTCTTTAATAATAATAATGATAATACATTTTATTTAGTGGCGCCTTTCATGACACTCAAGGTCTTTCTTCTGTTACAAGTGCTGACTATACTGATACAGCTGACACTACAGTGGCTCAGGAAACACTCCTAGCCCACATAATTCTGCAGTGACACTGCACAGCCTGTATTGTTTGCGGCCCTGCAACACATGAGTCTAATTCCAAAAAAGGTGGCTAGATGTGTTTCTCACTTTGATCAACTGCTGGGATAGTCTGACTTGCATGGCTACCAATGCTTTCCTTTCTCATAATAACGGAGCAAAACAAAGTATTTTACTGTAAAATGAAAGATATGATCTGACGTGAATAAAACATTTTAACTGGTGAGTACATAAAAAAAGAAAACACGTAAACTTAGCACATATTCAGTCGGTCCGTGCTGTTTCATGAAACATATTGAGGCACTTGGTCAACAAACACATCCCAAACATCGATTGCACAGGGACATAACATGTGGCAACGTCATACTGTTTACTACAGCTATAAAACATAGCCAGTATGACTATGGTTTATACCTTCAGGTTTGAGCCTATTTGTGATCAACACAAGCTTTCGGATGAGGGATTGGGGTTTATTGCAAGAGGAGGCACACCGGCTTCAGTTTTTGGCACGTTACACTCTGAGACAGAATTGCACTTCACTTTCAACGTCCTGTTAAAACAGTAGAGTTTCTTTGGAGAAACAGAAGATGCCCTCTCTCTCTTTGAGTTCTGCTTGCACTTTTTGACACTCGCCTCCCGTGTGACGGGAATACTTTCAAGCTTCTCCTGGTTGCCAGGGATTTTACAACAAGCATCCATTTGCGTCGTTGTTTCGATGGTTGTGGTGGACACATGATTGTCACCACAGCATTGGTCACTGTCTGTAGCCTTCTGTCTTTTATGACTGGTTGTGTGTGGTGCGGATGTTGCGGGTAATGTGCAGCCTAGGGAAGAGGAGGGAGAGAGGCCTTGAGTCTGAGGTTGTGTCTGGGGTGAGGTGCTAATATTTGTGCTAACACCAGGGCTTGAGGGCCTCACTTCAGCCCTACGGTTATCCTCTTGTCCCACAGACTCTAGGCTAGTAACTGGACCAGGAGCTGGACCAGAGTCTTGTTTGGAGGCCGACATTGTGGATCTCTGCTCCCTGGCTTGGCCAGCCTGGAGGCTTGCAGTGTGGACACAATAGTTCCTGAAATGGCAGCTGTGGGCAGCTCCTTGCCTGGGAGTCATTACTCTTCCCTGGGAACAGTGGTGGAAATGAGCAGGGGGGCAGTGGACATAATGCATTCGGCACTCCATGTTTTTGTAAACTGGGTCCAGGGTTGTAGATAATAGGGCTGCATTTTGTTTGTTTTGTTTGCTTGGGTGGTTTCCTGAGAGGGGGAACAGCTGAGGGGTGGGAGAGGAGGAAGGCGAGTCCTGGGGAGGCTGAGTACAGGTGTGGGGGGTCCATTGTTGAGGCAGATGAGGAGGCGGGTCCCCACATGTGCAGTTAGTATTTTGAGAATACTGGCACCTGGATGGTGTGCTCAGTGTGGCTACAAGTCCATTCTCAGGTCCAGCTCTCCCAGACTCAGCTTTGCTTTTATAAGGGACATGTGAATAAGGGGTAGTTTGGTGATGAGGGGGTATTCCATTATACAGCTGAGTACACATCTCACGCTCCTCTGTGGGCTTCTCCTCATTTCTATGACTAGATGCCAGGGGCTCTAACTCATAATGCTCCACCTCCCCACCCCTGCCATCCAGCTGGTACTTTCCCAGGCCAGAGCTCTTCCCTTGGGGTGAGGGGCTTGTGGTTGTGCCTTCAGAGAATGCCTGACACTGGAGCTTTTTGGGCAGGGGTATCTGGCCACAGGTACCCTGGGGTCCCAGGCAGCGACACATGCACTGAAAGAAGAAGGTGGCAAAGGCCCAGCTGACGCACATGATCAACATCATGAACGTGCCAAGCTGGGTGTACGCCAACACAGTCGAAGGCATCATCATTGCCCCAGCAACAAAGGTTGTCAGTGCTGCCATGGCAATGGCAGAGCCCATGCGGCTGAGGGAGAATACCACCTTCCCTTCGCGGTCAGGCTCTGGGGCAAGCCGATAGGCCACGCCGTAGTGGACAGCAAAATCCACTGACAGCCCCACAGCGACAGAGATAGTAACAGACTCCAACACATTAAGCTCCCAGCCCAGGAGGACCAGGGAGCCTACTGTGACAAAGATGGTCCCAGCAATCGACATGATGGCGTACAGGCTGATGATGACATTCCAGGTGGTCAGGAGCATGACGCTAAAAGCCACAGCCACTGACAGCGCCATGGCAACCAGTGTGCCATCTGACAGACTGTCCTGGAGGTCATAGAACTCCAGGTTGCTGACAAACCAGCCATGGCTGAGGCCTGCCGGAGCATAAAGCAACTCCTCACTGATCCAGGCATCCACCTGAAACAGAATTCACAGTTACAGTCATAATCATGTGGCAGTGCAATCCTAATATGAATATAAAAATATGAGACAAGTGATTTTCAGTCCAGCTTCTTAAAATACAAAGCCCTGCAGTTATTTTTTATGATGATACCTGGTAGTTATTTACATTAACCTTGCATGGTCAGGGGCTGAATTGGACCCGGGACACCAGGTGAACCTAATCAATCACCAAACTAATTATACTGACTATATCTTAGTAGAAGGGTTCCAAGATCCATGTGCCTACTGGCAGCAGAAGTTTGGCTGTGCTATTGCAGAGGCTGT
This sequence comes from Myripristis jacobus, assembly GCA_900302555.1. NCBI lineage: Eukaryota > Metazoa > Chordata > Actinopteri > Holocentriformes > Holocentridae > Myripristis > Myripristis jacobus. The sequence continues at coordinate 5,678 of OMLB01063308.1, read as the reverse complement.
CACAGTGGGCAGTTAGTTAGTAAGTTCACTTTTTGTTTTGATACTTTTAAATCAGAAAAAAAGTCAAGTTGTTGTGTGTACAGCTGCCAGAGTCATTATTAAACCCAAAAAGATCTGACATGTACATGTACCAAGAAGATATCACTGTGTATTAGTGCCAGACAGAAGATAGAAAGGGGGGTAATTAGGAAATATATTAGGAAAAAATTAGGAAAACAACAATCCAAAAATAACAACATGAAAGCAAATACCAAAATATGTTAGATATAAGGAAATACATTTTAGGGAGAGGATGTGGAGATGGTACTGAAATAGTGTAAGCATCACATAGGGCTGTATCTCTGGATGAAAGAGATTGTCATGCAACATGCAATAATAAATGTGACACGAAATTGCAAATACAAGAGACTCTACCTCACGGTAGAACTGGAACATCTTCTCATAGGCCAATGTGAAGAGGTAGGTGCTCTGGAATTCTAAAACAATAGCCCTGATGGTGTCATTTATGTCAAATCGAGGCCCAGGGGTCTTGCTGTCGAGATGGTAATTAGTGCTCCTATCCAGTTCCATGATGGCTCTCTTGATACACAACTCAAACACGTCCTGCTTGTATGGGAAGGTGGACTGGCTGCAGCAGGGGTAGACGGAGGCCTCCTCACAGTCCTGGTTCTCCATCCACTGATTAAAATGTAACAAGGTTAAAGTACTCTTTCCCCGGTGATGCTCATTAAACGGTACTGCTATGTTTAAGACATGGAAACCTGTGCAAGGATGTTAGGCATTTTCCAAGGTGTAAATCTAGCTGCTGGTCTACAAAACATCTCCATTAAACCCTATTAAATGCATATCTTTTTAAACAATTTTAAACTTGTGTGGGTCTAGTAAGAAGTCTTTCCATATATCTCCATATTGAAATATACATCATAGGTACATAAAAATATAACAGATAAATGTACAAAGTATATGTTAAGTTATGTTTTTAGCTGTACTGACCTGTTTGAATGTCTCAATGAAGCAACTGGTGAAGTCCTGCTCCTCTGACTGGAAGACAAAGCTCTGGTTCCTCAGCTTCTGGCAGAAGTTGAGGATCCACAACTGAGATGCTGGGCTGGCAATGTTGAAGCTGCTATCCAGCATCAGTTTGCCTTTATTTTTGGGGTTTAAGGGGTCCCCATTATCCACAGGGGTCACCCCCCAGATGATGGTGATTGGCATGTGGAGGTCCTCACCATGATGAACTCTCTCAAACATGAAAAGTTTCTTGTACTCTGAGTCGTAGCGCTCGAATGGATGAGAGGAGCGGAACACCTGAAATTCGGCAAGCTCAAGGGACGGGAGCTTCATCTTAGGATTGACACACACCACATAGGCCCCACCCACTGTGATGGCAAGGAACCAAAAGAGCCAGAGGTAACGCAGCTTGATGACGATACAGGGCAAAACTTTCTCAAAGAAGATTCTAGATGCTTCAGATACAGTGAACAGGCATTTGCTGGCCTTCTGGCAAAGGCCAGCCCAGAAGATCCTGGTGCAGTAACCCCTTTGCTGATGTGGAGGCCTGGAGCAGGGGAACACGTTGGGCAAGTAGCGTTCATGGAGTACCACTACAGCTGGGAGCCAGGTCACCATAAGTATGTAGTTGACCAATATGGCGGTACCCGCGTAGACACCAAAACAACGTATGGCAGTGATGTTGCTGACATAATTGGCATAGAAAGCTGCGGCAGTGGTGAAACTGGTGACAAACATGGAGAGGGCGGCATGTTGCAAGGTGACGCTCACCGTCTCTGCCAACTCAGCATGAGGTTTATCAAACTTGGTATAGTTCCATACATCGCAAAGCACGAAGGCGTCGTCTGCACCAATGCCCACCAAGATGATGAGGGCCGTCAAGTTCATGAAGGGGAAGAACTCAAAGTTGAAGACCATGCGGTAGAGGAAGTAGGACACAATGAGTGAGCTGATGATTGCTATTATTGTCATTAGTGTGATGAAAACAGAATGTGTGTACACGCACATCACCAACAGGACAATTACTATGGCGATGGCGGGATACACAGTGTCCGTGAGGAGGTAGTCCTGGAACAAGTGGTGTTTGATGCCAAACTCTATCCCCGTAACTGTGGTGATGCCATCTGACGCGTTCCAATTCTCAAAATTGTCCAGGTAAATGTTCATCATGGACTCGCCTTTCTCTGTGGGGGAAAAGAGCATGCTGTACTTTAGAGCGGGCGGAGGGTAGTCCGTGTTCTTGGGATTGAGAAAGTCCTTGTCCACCAGGAAGTGAAGAATCTGGTAGACAGCATTGTACTTGGTGCACTTCCGAGGCACATTGGCACATTTAAGCTGGTCTTTCCGCCGCAAGGCCATGTCCCAGCAGTCAGGCCCCAGCGTGCCATTGTGGTAGTACTTGGCACAAGAGCGCAGGATCTTGAGGGTGTGCGATACATCACGCTCGGTGATCTTCTGGCAGGAGGATCTGTTGGTGAGGACAGCAATGTAGTTGCCAAGCGTCCAGCTGGGGCAGCAGGAGGCATCATTGGTGCGCTGACAAAGGCTCCAATAATCACGGTGAGAGCGCACCTAAGTAGTGATGGAAAGAGTGCCAGAGATAGATAATAAATAAATGGACTAGTTATAAACAAAGAAGGGAACAGAGGGCAATACAAAACTTAAGTTAGTTGGCTAATAACATAAAATCAGACAACTGGTTTACATAAATATGTAAGAAAATTCATATTTCATTAATTAATTCATTTGAAAAATGGATATACAACAAAAGGTATGTGTTCAAACAAAGCAGCAATTGCTCTACTAGTCTGTTATACATAATGTGACATAGGTACTTGTCAGCCATCTATTCTCATGCAAACAGAAGTAATTGATGAGATCCATTTCCATCAACATCTGTCTTGCATTATTAAAGAAGGGTTTTGCAACAAATCCTCAAAGGACTGAGTGACAATGAAGCAACAAAATGCCGTGCATGTAAAAAATGTAGATATGCTTTTTTTTCTCTCAGTGCATTTAGTTTTCTATCTTTGTGTTTTATCACCACATTTTTTTTATCACACATGACTACAGCAGTGGCTTGTGCTGTTCTAAACACTTACCCTTGTGTTGTCCAGATTGCACATGGACTTGATGGCCTGTATACTCCACAAGTTCTTCCCCTCTGCTGATGCAAATACCAGTCTGGAATAACTGTCACCTTCATAGAGAATAAAATTGGGTAAATGTCATTGGACACCTGTAATTATTGCATCCTCAATAGACTACTGTGCTTTTTGCTGTTCAAGGGACGAAAATAAAATTTAATAGAACTACAGAGAAAAATGAGACAAAACACAATTGTGGACTCTACTCTTCAGTGTGCCTCTTGTTTTGACAGCAGGAGGCTCTGCTGAATTTGATCTACAACAACAAAAGTGAAGCCTTTTTCTCCTACACTGGCACAGTCATGAAACCAAGTGAAGGAAAAGGTGGAGAGACTTTTGTCTGATATGTGACTACCAGAATGCTGACATCAATAATGAGCTGGAACAGAGCGAGGAATTAGCTATTTGGTCCTCAGTTGGTCAATACCTGCACTGAAACCTGGCTTAGATGTTACAGGAGAGGGGAGTGGGTAAGAGTGGAAATAACAGATTACAGAGAGCCTTTTGCTGATGTTCTTGCCATCTACTGTTTTACCAAGTATCTGTCTTGAGCTGGATTGGTGCACTTCTACCTCTAAAAGGTGTTTCTAACTTATGTAAATACAGGTTTATCTTAAGCATGACTATGCTGTTACCATCCGTGAACAAGTTATACCTGGCACATCACAGAAGAACTCTTTACTGAAGTCCCACTCTGCCTGGCGCTTGTCTCTGTCAAAGTGGTCCTCGGGCCACCTCGTCTCTTGGTGACTACGAAAAAACAGAGGAAAACTGATACACCTGCATATTTTACTCAGTCGGGCATTATGGGATCAATAGATCATAAAAAAGAATAAGGAAATGGTAAAAATAATCTACACTAAAAATGAATACAGGCTGAGTGAATAAAAAAAATCAAAGATTCTTGATAGACCTGAAATATGACATCCATTCATTCATGAATTCACTATTATCATTATCATCAAATTCACTACATATTACTTCAGTTAAACTTAGCTCATTAGCACATTAAAATAATAAATTTTAAACACTGTATGTATGAAGAGCTAAAGTGACAAAACCTAATTTAGAAACTTGTATTTAACCTACAACTTTGTTTTCTCTCATGATGTTGCTGCATTGTGAATTGTTCGCTTAGCATTCAGTATAGTTTCTGAACTTCACTGAGCTGTGACTATTAATTAACTGAGCTTAATAAGCTGTAAATGTTAATGCAGTAATCAGCCACTGAATGGTGTCTTCCTTTTAAATATAATAATAATTTAGCTGTTTGTATTTTATAGCATGTGGTAGGTTTGTTGAGAGAAGTTCTGGAAATACAAATTGTACAATACTATCATCAGTTATAAAAGAAAAAAAAAATTTGATGAAACAATCCCTTGAAGAAGAAAAGGGGTGGTGGTTATTCTAATTAATACAAACCCCTGGCAACTTAAGACAATCAAGTCTCTGTTGCATGATCTCATAATTCACCAAATGGTGAACAGAAATGTTCTTGTGTCTGAGGCGGAGGCAGTGGCGTGCACAGACATTTTGGGGGGCAGGTGCTCAAGTGAAAGAAAAGGGCACTTTCTGCAGCGCGCAGAAGTACCGGCTGCCTTATTATAGTAGTGTGAGATTTTTTTTTAAAATAACATCATTACAGGCACATGTACGTAATTGCATATTTTTTATTTAAATACCCATAAATAATGCTGATGCAGATGTTTAATATTACACAGCAAAATTACTGTGTCATTAATGACTATGGTCTTTAGCATTGGCAACAACACAACAAAGATTGCAATGCATGCTTTAGTGTCTATAAAATAAATAACCATTCAAAATCAACACATTTTGCAGGACAGCAGAGAGCTGCTTCCCTGCGCTGCCTGCTGTAGCTGCCTAGACCAGCAATAGAATATGATGTTTATTTGGGTAAGACTGCTTGGTGTCATCACACCAGACTGTAACTGCCATGGCCTAACTTCAATACCCTACCACACAGCTGTGTTCTGCAGACAAATTTTAATGGGCTATTTGTCATTGGCAATGTTTTAATAATAGCCTATTAAGGTAAATACAAGATTACTGCAAGAGTTGTAACATAGAAATAATATTCAGCTAATATAGCTTCATGCTTGATTTAGAATGTCCAAACCATTTTGTGTAGTTAAAATAAACTGTGGACCACTAATAAGATATTTCAATAAAATTAGATGAACAGTGTCAAATCTGAGCTTGAAATTCCCCTAGACAGTTGTCCCTTAACATGACTCTGGTGTTGACTCTGACCTTTCTTCTTCATCTATGGGTTCTGCCTCCTCCTCATCCTCCTCGCTGTTGGTCGATGGCTTGTTCCAGGAGAGCAGAGAGTTGCTCCCCCGGGCTGCTTGCTGTAGCTCCCTTTCTTTTTCTTTTCTTTTTCTTTCTTTTCTTGGCATTGTGCTGCAATTGGTAAATGAGCTAAATCAATGTTGTGCTGTGCATGATAATTACGGGTTAATCTCCCAAAATAGACCAACAGGATAAGACTGCTTG
>OMLB01063307.1:10955-21470 GCA_900302555.1 Myripristis jacobus | reverse complement strand
CCGTAAAATTAGAAAAAAAAAATCTCCATAAAGAGATGCTGTGCATAACACAGAAACCCCTTGACATGTTAATGTCATGCCAATAGATGTCTGCAAGTCATCCGAAGTTAAACCAGTGAAATTCATTATGTGAACATGGACTTTGCCTAATGTCTAGATTGCTGTCAAGCATTACTTCTGTTTGTTGGCCTGTACATGATGACCCGAGACTTAAATAATAATAATAATAATAAAAAATAAAAAAAATCATGGCTTCAGCATGTTTTATATCATTCTGTTAAGATACATTGATGCTTTGTTTGCTGATGATGACCAGTATGTTCTGCCTGGGTAGGCTACTGACATTTCTCAACAATATATTTGTAGTTCTTTTAACTATTATCATTATTAGCATTATTATTGTTGCTGTAGCAGTAGCAGTGTCTGACATCAGTTGACTGACACAGTAATATGTTTATACAATAAAAACAGTATTTGCATAAATGTATTTGTTAAAATTGCTTAAAAAATATCGCTATATCCTATCACTTTCATGCATATAAGATTTGGGTAAACGCAAAAAATTAAAGTATGTATCATAATGCTGTTATACTGAACTATAAAAAAATGCCTATTGCTGTCTGGTACATAAAGACTGCAGCCATTACTTTAACTTTTGTGCTTGTTGTTTGTTGTTGTATTTTCTCACCTTTTCAGCAGTCAGATCATAAGTCTCAGGTTGCTGTGGCATCGCACTTCTCAAATCAGCACCTTGGACACTGGCGTGATCTCTCCTCAACAGCGACGCCATTTGATGAAATGACTGGTTAGAAAGAAGTTATGCAGAGTAAGACGGATAGATGACACGCATGTGATACATCTGTGACAAAACAGCTTTTCCAGGTTCTGATCAGTAATAGATAACTGTTGTATAAATACTGCGATGTGAGACCAGATATCGTCTGGGATTTTGGAATTTGTAGTATCATGATATAGCACAGGTGTCAGTTTGCTTACTTGTTCTGGATGCAATTTTCTGAAGTTATTAGACTGTTCTAGCTGTTGCGTTATTTGCCTCCACCTGCTTGGACAGCATATCCAGAATACTAATGACTGTTTATCACAAATCTCTTGTATGTCGATATCTAATGAAAGCACCAACAATAATTATCCCTATAATATCTTCACCATATTGGATATATTTAGTCCAAAGTTATCCTGATATTTAATTTTATCTACACTGTCTAGTCCTGCTGATAAGCCATAATAACAAACTTAATTAGGCATGTAACACCTTAGAGAAATAATATGTAGGTAGTTACCTTTGCTCTGTGTGACAGAGCTTTATCCAAAAGCCTCCTGCGAGCTGCCAGGACTGGGTTGGTGGCTGGAGAAGGTGTGACTCTCCTCCTTGTGAACGCTCCTGCCACTGCCACTGTGGTTGACCCGGCCCCTGCTGCTGTCACAGGGGACTGGAGGCCCCTCTGTTGGCTGTTCTGCGCAAGAGAGGTGACGCTAACAATCTGGATGTCATTCTCCTCCTTATTTGCCTCTTGTTGCTGCTCTGCCCTGCCACCTCCGCTGCTCTCGCCAGACTCAGAAGGCTTTGCGGTGGTTTCAGGACTGCTGGCCGCCTGCTTGGCAAACTCTGCCGCTGCAGTGAAGCCAACATGGTGAGATGCCTCCCGTAGTAGGTTGTGGAGATGAATGTTACTCCAGCCGTCTCGCCTTCCCACCTGGCTCACCACCCCAGCTCTAGCTTGCACCTGTGTCGGAGAGGTGCTGCTTGCAGCCTCCTCGGGTCGGACCCTCCCCGGCGGCCTCCCGTGAAACTCCCTCAGGAACAGGTAGATGGCCTGCGCAGACACCTTGATGTTCTCCAGCTCCAGGACAGCCTTGATCTTACGGAAACTCAGACCAGCCTTCCGCAGCTCCACCACTTTGCGTTTGGCGGCATCATCCAGCCGGCCCATGCTCTCCTGACCTGTGGTTCCCCAAGAGAGCCATTTTAGAGAAACTGCGACACCTGATGAATGACTAATACCGAGAACCAGACCCAAATAAAACAAACCGGACGGCGGTGTTTGTTTTGCTGTTGGAAAGCTACTCTTATACAGACTAGTATTATTAACGTGACAATGTGGCTTCATAAGTCCAACGAGATAATCTTAGCCTAGCTAGCTAACGACAGCAGCTATGGCAGGTACACACATCCGGTTTTTTTGCACTTACCTTGGTTATCGTTGTGAAAAATGAGGCAGAAACCACTGGATATCCCCGTCTCCTTTTAAACCATTTCGTGTACAGTGCGGGATATTTGTAACCCAAATCTTTTCGTAACCCAATGCCTAGTAAGCTCACACTGCAGCCATAAAACATAAATAAACAAATGACTTGTGGCGCACGGCTCGCAACGCCATTTCCTCTTGGCGTCATCGCTCGGCGACGGCACTCCGGACTGCGAGCAAGTGGTGGAAGCGGGCTCACGTCCACGTTGAAGAAATGTAAGTTTTGAGCGTTTCCAGACTAAATATCAAGACCGTTTCAGCTGTTTATAGTGCATACAGTAAAACCACGCCATGTTTTGAAGCCATCTGCAGTTCATTGTCATATCAGCGTTGACACGCTCGCCCTGTGAGAGAGCTGTGTTTTTGAATCAATGAAGGGACTTCAATGGCGGCCACTGTTTATCGCCAGCAGAGTCGAGGCGGTAACATTTGCAGCTCTTGCAAATGTTTCCCTCCCAGACTAATGTTAGGACAAATAACTGACTGAATTTCAGCGTCAGTATCTCACCATCTGCCTTTGAATTTGAAGACAAGGCAGTAGTCAAAGATAAGTCATGGTTGTGTGGTAGGTGAGTAGGTGTTGCCAGATTTTGTACACAAAAAAGACATTAGTTTCATTTATTGTGATAAATGTACTGATAAGAAATGCACCACACTTTTCACATTACTTATTTTTTAAAATATAAGAAAATAAATACTATACATGGATTAAATTAGGAGTGTAAAGGTTCAGTAAAGCCACGGTTCGGTTTGTATTGCGGTTTTTGGATCACCGGTTTTGGTTTGGGTTGTTTTGTACAACTTGAGAAAAAAATGGCAATTTTCAGTGTTCTCTGTAGTAGTTTATTTTTATTTGCCGAAATTATATTTTTTCATTCAGAGATTTGCGATAACAATATGATATCAACAGTATTCTTTCAAACAGGCAAAACTCTGTGTAGACTTTTTAAAATAAACATAAAAATACCTTAAGCATATTCATTAATTCATCATCTAAGTGTGTGGTTAGATGGCCCTCATACAGTGGCTATGTTTGGAGTGTACTGTTTATTTTTTTTAATGGGTCACTTTTACACCCCTATATAAAATGCATATGTTTGTTGAATTTGTCTAGATTTAATTGTTTTTTTATTGGCTTTGGGCAACATCCATTTAATGTGCTGAGATCTTAGAAAGATGTTTTTAATAGCTTTTAATATTTTACATAACTTACACTGGTAAGTCGTAGTGTTATTCACTCTAGTGCTTCATACTTTTTTCCCACAACCACTTACCGCATGTGGAGGAAGTGCACACCTTTCTGCCCCCTCAAAACTTAAATGACAGTAACAACAGTTTACGTCACACTTTAGGGCGCCATCCCCCACTAAGCGGAAGGAGGAGGAAAAAACAAAAGACAGAGGCAAGGAAAAGACAGGGACCAAGGAAGGTGGAGACAAGGAGAGAGGACGGGACAAAGGAAGAAAGCGTCGCAGTGCCTCTACCGGCAGCAGCAGCAGCAGGTATGAGCGACGATCACGTTTTTATGAGATCAGTTGTGTTCATGTTAGTGGTAAGAGATGCCTTTCATTATTTATTATCGTTAATCCAGACTTTTTTTTTGTGCATTGTTTGTGATGATGACTAGGTCCAGATCTAGCTCTACCTCAAGCAGCAGCTCTGGTTCCAGCTCGGGATCCTCAAGCGGATCCAGTTCATCTGGGTCCAGTCGCTCCGGCTCCTCCAGCTCTCGCTCCTCATCCTCCTCCAGTTCCTCTGGCTCCCCCAGCCCAAGCCGTCGACGCCATGACAACCGCCGGCGGTCCCGCTCAGCGTCAGTCACTGCAGCTAATCCAACAGCATAATATTTGCATACCACCTGCCATTGTATTTACGTTTCCTCTGATTTAAATAGTGATGCAATGGGAAATTCTTTTGTTTGTTTTTCTGCAGATCCAAAACACAGAAAAGGGGAGACGATAAGGAGCGGAGGAAAAGGAGCCCAAGCCCCAAACCAACCAAAGTTCACTTGGGACGACTGACCAGGAATGTCACCAAGGTGAGCAGAAAAATGGTGAAACACTCACAGCAGATCATATATTGGGAGGCTTCCTGGTGCCTCCAGTTTAAGGCTGTGGCATATAGTGGTTTCAAATCCTGCCAAGCTGTTGTTGAGCTCTGCTTTCCAGTTTTGTTGAATGCTTGATATAACTCAGGTGTGCTGTCATATATAGATTCTTTTAAGTTCTTGAATACTACTTTCCATAGGCCTAAAAAACATAATAAAACAAAAGAATACAACCCACCACATCATCTCAAACCTCCTCCTCACCAAAGGGGGTATTAAACATTTGGTAGGCTTATCCAGTGTGTTGTCAGTTTTGTAACACGTCCTACATCCTGCTATGCAAGCTACAACTTTATGTTTTACAAATGTAGATCTGTATGCTGAAAAGCTCTGATAACCTGTAAATCTGTCACTAGTTAGTGTCACAAAACTTCTTTAATGCCAGTGAGTTCTGGATTAGCATGACACAGATGCAGTATTTGTATCTGTAGTATGTTTATTTGTTTCACCTTAAGTAAGTTAATTTATTCTACCTCTATTATTAACTTTCACATTATTTTCTTCTACAGTGATGTAATTCCCTTTGGATAATCTAAGTTTCATTTTAGAATCTGTTTTGTAAGGGAAAGCGTGATCTGATAAATATGGGTGAAGATGTTTTGGTATCATGTGAATTTGCTTTGCTTCAATTAGGCTTGTTAGATAAAGGTGGTGAGGCACCTCACTATAGTCTTAACCGCACCGTTCAAAACTAGCATCCTCTTCACTCCGTGCCGCACCATAAATGTGACATGTGAATTAAGAGATGGTCCATAACCACATCATATTTTTTATCTGTCATTCTGCCGGTCAATGGCAATGTCTGTCTACTATTTAAGTGTCTTGATAAAAGGAACTTGACCTTTGCCGCAGCAGCCATTTTGACATGAAATAGCAGGTAATACATGTTCTATACCATCAAGGTCTAACAGAGCTGGCTCACGGGAACGGCTCTGGCTCTCGTACACTTAAATTTAAAGGAACCTGAGTTAAAGTCATTAGTAACACCAGTGTTTACCCTGTTATTTTGTGTCAAAATGAATACTTTGAAAAATGTCCATTCTTTAAAATTCACATCATATAATTGCAGTGAGAGCAGAGCAGCATTTCAGATTTTTAAGTCACGTTGTTGTTGTAAAGGAACTCTTTGGAACTCTTTTGACGCTTCAACATAGTTGCACTGAGCACTTGTCTTTGATGCACAGGACCATATCCAGGAGATCTTTGCCACCTACGGGAAAATCAAAATGATCGACATGCCAATGGACAGGCTGCACCCACACCTGTCCAGGGGCTACGCCTATGTGGAGTTTGAGACTCCTGAAGAGGCCCAGAAAGCCCTCAAACACATGGACGGCGGTAAGAGAACATGTTCACATTCATCCCTCTGTCTCGCAGGATTACACCGGGCATGAGTGTTGATCATGGGTTCTTTCCGTCCCTTATGCTGTTGACAGGTCAGATTGATGGGCAGGAAATCACTGCCTCTGCTGTATTGCCTCAGAGAATCCGACCCCCACCTCGCAGACCCTCTCCTCCTCGCAGAATGCCTCCACCTCCGCCTATGTGGCGTCGCAGCCCGCCCCGCATGAGGAGAAGGTCAGTCTCAGAGCATCACTGCTTTGGGGACAGATTTCAGGATTATAGTACAAACACAAATCCACAAAATGTCTCACTTGGACAGATATCCTCTGTTTTTACCTCTCATTAGTGATTAGTCATTCTGTATTCCTGTTTTTGAATTTCACTCGAGTGCTGTATAATGTGTATATACAGGACATATATAGGACTTTATGCACTCTGTATATTCCCTCTTTGCACTGCCTTGTAGCACCTATGTCCATTGGACCAGGACTGGAGCTTTTTAGCACTTGATTTTGTTGTTCTCTCCTGAATTGGTCTTTGTTGGTATATAAAAATCTCATATGTACATTGCTTTGGATAAAGCATCTGCCAAATATAAATTGTAGAAAAAAAGATATTGTCTGTGCTTTTTTGTTGTTAATACCATTAAATCTGTGCACATCCTCCCTGATAATGTTGTTTCTTTTTGTCCTTGAAGGTCTCGGTCACCAAGGAGACGGTCCCCGGCACGCCGCCGCTCTCGTTCTAGGTCTCCCGGTCGCAGGCGTCACCGCTCCCGTTCCAGCTCCAACTCCTCTCGATAAAAGGAGGCTCCCTGGTTCCCAATGCCAGTCAACCACCTGGCAGTTCTGCTACCAGATCATCTGGACAGTCTGCTCTCTCAGACTCATTATGTGTATTATGGACTCAACACCAATAAACCGATCTGCTTTGTAGCCAAACATAAAACTCTGCCTGCATGTAGGAAATGGACATGTATGTGTATTGAGATTTTTTTTTCTTTGTCTTTTTTTTTTTTTTAATTTGTTGAGCTAAATTGACTCTCAAAGCTAGAGGCTCAATATTTATGTTGAGGGTTATAGTCTGAGTTGGTATTCCTTTTTGAGATATATTCGTGTTTTACTCAAAACTGTGAGACCTTTTTACCATGTACTGAACTTTTAGACATTTTGAAAATAAAAATGCTTAAATATGTGTGGGCTTGGCTTGTAGTTAACTCATGGGATGATTCCGAAAGGCCACTGGTTATGTTTCAGTTTTTTCATTCAGTGCTACACAAATCTTTCCTGTTTAGCACATCCTCAGGTAATCTTTGCCATACAGCATGCATCACTATGCCTTCATATGATGAGGAAAGCTTGTGATTTAAAAAAGTGAAAGCCCACCAGCAGCTATCATATTTTCATTTTCTGATAGTCTGACCTTTCCCTGCAAGGAATAACATCAGACGACACAATCAGATGCGTTTTAAATAGCATTTGTTGTATTTTGGGGCTGCTGTTCATTTGTAAAATAAATCTCCCATTCATAATTCAGTCAAAATCGCAGATTGTGTCAGGAATGATTATTGATTTTGCACGAAAAAAAATCTTCTGGTTTGTGTTACTATTTTTTTTTTCTGTTTCTGAAGATATGTAAGTTTGAATCACCTGAATGCAAAGTGTGAGCACGGCTATTCAACTAAAGCAGGGAGTTCAAATTCACTTGGGGTTCATGGGCTACACGGAATAATGTGTCCATGAATGGCAACAGGTAGCTACTCTCACAGTACAATGTTAGATCTATTGTTACACGAAATAAAATAACTGTGCATTTCTTTTCTTCTGCTTTCATGGTATCATACTAATCAATTCCAGACAGCAGCCAGTCCGTATAAATAAGACGCGCAGAGAAAGTAGGGCTACAAAGCTTCATACACAAGTGCAAAATGTTCCATCTATCTAACCAAGACATGATGGCCTATTTTAACTGCGCAGCCACTACAACCAGCGCAGAGCTCTCTGTTTGGCATTGAGCTCATAGTTAGTGGTGCTGTTGTACTGGACTGCATTTTATTGAGTGCTATTTCTAATATTCTGCCCCCCTCATTGTATATAGGGAGGACAAGAAACAAACAAACAAAAACAGGAACTCCTCTCAGTAGCCTATAATGTAGTCCAGTACAAGACCTCTGCAAACTGCAACCTCAATAATAAACATATAATCAATTTTGCACATTCTCCACAATGTCAACAGAATTATAAACTTTGTTAAAAGGTAGAATTTACGGCAGAGCTGTTGCACTGAACTGCATTAGCTACTGTACAGGTGGACCTGATAAAGTGGCCACTTGGTGTAAATGTGCCGTGCAAAACACAACATGCCACAAAGAAAGCACTGTCTGAACTCTGCAATGTGCCACCTGACTTCTCCAAACACCTAACACGCTTTTTCAGCTTGCCAAATGTTCGCATCGTACACGGATACTGCACTAGACGACAAATTGTTGGATCTATGTTGCAGATTAGTTGTTGGCACAACTGGGTGCCGGCTCTCTCTGCTCCCATCTTCGCCTTTAAAGAGAAGTTTCGCCTCTCCGCCAACTGTGTCCGAGAGGAGGGGTGGGGCCGCGGAGCTTGCCTGCCGGGCCGCATCGCTTTCCAGGGAGAGACGCAGAAAAGCAGCGGAAGAAGAGTCGTGATCACAACGGCCAATACAGGACGACAAGTCATTAAAAATGTTTGTGCTCCGCCAGACTATGATATCGCTGCCCGATAGCTCTGATCATTTTGTTTCTCTAATCTAACCTGGCTCAGAAATGGCAAAAAGTGAGCGCACATATGACTGAGGAACTTGCACCAGGCAGCGTCGTGACTCTCTGCTTTTGAGAAACACAAACTGACCGCAGGAGGTCTCACGAGAGAGAGAGAGAGAGAGAGAGAGAGAGAGAGAGAGAGAGAGAGAGAGAGAGAGAGAGAGAAGTATTACACGAACTCCCTATATTTATTTTTATAGCTTTACAGCATCCTCATTGAACAGACCATGCTCCCCTGACGAGCCCTTTATTCCATCTAAAACAATGCCGATCAGCCACGGTTTTATACTCCGCCGCGAAATTACAATATAGCGTTGGCCTATAGGCGATATAGGCTGTTCAGCGCAATTTTACTTTCGGTGCATGGGAGTTGGAGGCTCTGCGCCGCCGAGCAGACGTCTGACAGATAGTAAGTGCGCGTCATGGCTACGGATCAAGAAAAGAACAAACATCGTCTAAAACAGCTTTTGGCGAAGCCTGGCAATGGACATTGTGCAGATTGCGGAGCTGCAGGTACAGTATGATAAAGCAACAGGAAACATGAAATGTCTCAGGCGGTGAGCGGGTCTTTGTCACACCGGCAGCCCAAACCAGACATGAAGCTGCTATTCGCGGAGGAATGGATGTGTGTCTGAGGTACAAAGTAGTGACTTTAAAGTGACCTTGCTATACTTCATTTTGTTTGTTTCCGCAATCTTAGCTTTTTATTAGTACCCCCTAATAAAATACTCTTGTTGGATTTGCTCATGATTTGTATAGTCATATTTTGTGTGTTATCTTTATGATTCCTTTTCTTGAGAGATTATCTCACAAGGTCGTGGAGTTTCTCTTTTCAGAGGCAGACAGTCACTATGTTGTCTGGGAATGCTTATGAAATATTCATCACTTGATAAATTGAAGTTTATCACTCAGTACACACCTGGGCAAGGATTAGAATAATAGGTTGACTGAATAATGTATGCAAGTCTTTCAAAGCAAGCCATGTTCATGTAATGTAGTGTAAAAATGCAGTTGGTTACACAAGTACTGTTTGAAAAGTGTATTTCTTGCTTATAGCGGTACCTTTGCCCTGAAAAAGCAATCTGTTAAGGCTACACTTCTTGTTAATATGGGAGTGTTGGTGTGTGTTGTTGTCGGTGTGTTTGTCCAGTGTGCAAACAGCAGGTGTAGAATAGGAATTCATCAGGTGGGCCAGATCTATGTCCAGTTGCCGCTTCATTTCCTTCTGTGTGCAGGCATGTGGCCACACAAGCTGCCTCTTCACACCCCAGGGTTGACCTGCCTTGTTCTCACTTATCAGATCTGCAGTTTAGCGCTGGCACACTCGAGCGGAGGACAAGCAAACAGGGTGGTGTGCTTTCTGAGGGAAAATCCTTCTGAGGGAAAACCACTGACGGCTCGATCGTTTAAAAACTATATGTGTAGCATTTGTAGGAATAATTTGTTGAACGTCTTAACATGTTACCTTGTTCCCCATCTGTTTATCTTTTATTTTATTAGATGACAATATATTGAAAATATTGAATAGTTCAGAGCTCCAGTGTGAAATGCATAGTAGATGAGCTCATACTTGTATGTATGAATACCTATTCCTATCAAGCCTCAACACTGTTCATTTTAATTTTCTTCATTTTACATATTTTATAGTATTCACTAAAATACTGATTTTGAGACTTTTCCAGCTATGTTATGTTTCTCTGGTCTATTTTTTTTCATTGCTACAGCAGTCTTTCACTCCCCTGTTTCTCTGACCTCACACCCAATACACAGACCCACATGTTACACACCCTGGTTGACTGCCTTAACTTGCAATACACAGACTCACATGTTACAGTAAGAACTGGAGTACAGTAAGAACTGCAGCTGCACACATCAGCCTCTTGTCACTTCTGTACAGATGTACTTTTATGGCAAGCGTGTGGCATCAAGATTGTACAGAGGGAAGTAATGTAGTAGTCTTCTCATGCTATATTTCCGATTATGGCATTGCTATCTTGTGTTAC
>OMLB01063306.1:10987-37737 GCA_900302555.1 Myripristis jacobus | reverse complement strand
AATACAGCCTGCCTAGTGTAATCTATCCATTTAATCTGGCTGTGTGTAGGATACACAGATGTATTTTTAGTTAACAAAGCAGAACACAGTTTTATAGGGTAATGCCACAAGCAGCTCTTTTACTATCCAGTGCTTACAGTTTAACTGGTTTTGTAGTCAGATTTAAATGGTTATTGCAAGTAATTATCGTAGAAGCAAATCAGCAAAGAGCTTCTTACCTTAGCTGTGGCCCGTGCCTGGTACTCTGGGCAGCCATTCACTGTGATGGTTTCGTGCATGTACTGGTACACCTGAAACAGACGGGGGGAGACTGCTGTTCTAACTTTGTTTCACAAGATAGAAAACCTTGACCCGGCATCTGAGCTCAAACAGTGCATTTCCATAATCAAACAGTGGTGTGTGTTCTCAGCTGGCGAAAGGTGCACGTACCGAATTAATAGTGGCGTCATGCACAGGAGACTGACTCCGATGGAAGCCACACGGCACTAAGTCACTCAAGGTCTGTGCAGGAAGGAGTGCGCTATATCGCTAAAAATGGTCAAATCATAATGCCAGGATTTTCACAATAAAAGCAAGACAGCCTCATAGAAGCAAAGCCTGCTAACATCTGTTGTGGTCATGCATATCCAAAGAATGTAAATCTAATTATTTTGATGACATAATGTATGTAATTGAGATTGATTTGGTATTTGGTATTATGATCTCTGGGCTATTCTTCCAAGAGTCCTAGACATAAAAACATCACTTTAATAGATAAAAATAGAAACAATAACATTTAACACTTAAAACCCACAATTAGCACCATAAATTGTTCCACACACAAAATGATATTATAAAATTAAACAGATTAAAATTGCATGTCCATTAACACTTAGAGCAGCTGCTTCAAATTATTGCATCTCATATAAGATCCTCTGAGAGGCGCTGTAAAGATTTTGACGTTGTTGCCAGCAAATCAGGCAAGCAAGGGAGAGGATTTTCTGTCTAGAATCCCATATCAGATCAGAGAACGCTCCAATTATAAAATGCGCTTTAGGGCGCTAGGATGCCAGCCTTGGAATCATCTTAAAGCTGAAGCGTGCAATTTGCGCTTGCAGTTGACTGTTTGGCTGCATTGTGCTCTTTCAGAGGGCTCGTTTGAGCAACAACTTCATTTGCAAAAATTTCCTAGTGAATAAGATGCTCCTAGCTCATGGAGGGAGAAAAAAAACACCTCCTGCAAACTGCAATCTCAGTGAATCTGGACCTTAGGGTGTAATCTAGCTCTGGTGAAGAGAGCAAAGAGAGGCTCTGGATTATACTTTTCCATGTGGAGCGAGTCTCCAGAACAGGCTGTGATGCAGTGCTTGGTGGGCCTGAACGTGTGCCAATACATTAGTAGTGGTATGTCCACTTTTGTACAAAGCAAGGTTATCTGTCTATTCACCAAGGCAGACAGAATCAATTCAGACAGCTGACCTTTCCAGTTAATATGTATCTTTCAGACACCCCTTCATTTCAAAATAGAAAATGAAAGAGAGATAGACAGAGAGAGAGAGAGAGAGAGAAAATGCTCTTGATCCTGCATCATGTAACATGAAACATGTAACATGAGACAGAATGATGTCTATACTGTGGGTGGCATCTTTTCCTGTACATGTTCTTGTGAATGCAGCCATCCATACACATCTCCACTGAGCCAGTCTGCACTCCTCCCATATCAGCTGCTTTCAGACTTGTAGCACACACAGTAATACCGCAGGGATACTTCACATCCCTCCACAAAACAAGTCATCCACTGTATAATATGAGGGTTAGAGGTGCATTTTAAACTGATTATGATATATAGGCTGTGCACGAGGTCTCAGTGGAAGCCTTTACAATAAGCTGCGGTAATTGACTCGACGAAACACATGAATAACAATAAAGGTCAGGCTATTTCGGCAGACAATTCCAGTAAGTGTAACACAAACATCGACTAGTTGCAGTGTAAATTGCATTTATGACAGCGGCTGTTGGGTGGGTAAATGAGCAATCAAAATGAAAGTGGAATAATAAAACTTTCTTTTAAAAAAGTGTTTTACTTTACTGTGATTTCTCCGGGCACAATGAATGGAAAAGTACTATTCATGACAGACAGGGGCACAAAGCCCTGTTATGAATCATAATAATCGGTTTCAACTGAGCAGACTGCAGGCCTTTCTTCAAAGCAGGGCATCTTGCCTGGGAGCGATCATGCCTGGGAGCTTTGACATGGTGTACCGTGGTACAACATCACAAAAACCTTGGTTCTCCGAATCATCAAAAGAATTTACGCTCATAGAATATACAACTCGGAGATATTTGTATGTGGAGACTTCAGAGGAAAGGGGAGAAAAACAATAAAAAAAGCAAAACAAAGGCAGTTTGTTGGTGCGGACTATAAAAACAACCCTGAGCCAATGTGCTTTTGTTTGCTCATAAATCTTAAAGATGCACTGAGATCTCGAAGCTCTATATTTCAAATGACAATATAATTTTAAGCTTTGGCGGACCGTTGCATTAGGAAAAAGGGAGCTCGGAAGGCACACACAAGCACACACACACACACACACACGCACACAGAAGATAACTACTGAATGATACATTTTCCTGAGGATTTTTTTCCACCTTTGCACTTTTTAAGGCAGAGCGCAGCTTTATAAAGGCCATGAAAGGTTTTTCTGTCTCTTTCTGCCTGCAGAGTGGCTTCCTTTTCTCCTCACTCATCCTTTTTTATCCTCAGGAAGGAACGGGTATCTCTACAGCTACTAATTACAAATAACTACTTAATCTGGGTGCAGTAGCTTCTGTTGTGTCTGTACTTCCTTGCCAGACACCATCGCCTCTATCTGCATGCAGCTCAGATGAATACAGATGAACTTGTCCTCTTCTGTTGGGAAATGGGGCGCTCACTGTCTCGCTGCTGCTCTGAATAATGGAGCCATAACACAGAACAAACCGCTGTGGTCTTTTGGATGTCAGTCTCCCCTTGTTGTGGCTGCACTTTGCTTTAAAAGGCCTGGTGTCCTGCAGGCATCTTTTCAATCCCCCCGCTGCCTTTTCTTATTGCCAGGCATCTCCAGTGCCCATCCGTGCAACACCAATACCCTCTGTCTACAACTCGCCCACATCCCCTCCTTCCCACTGGGTCCACTGAGTGTTTGACCACAGAGGAGGCTTTACATTAACCCAGATCCATGTCACACACGCTATGCCTGATGGGATACTACGTCCACTGGTGCCTAGCAGAAGGATGCCTTGCAGCCTGATGCAGAAAGAGAGTTATATTTGCCCTACTGCACATCCAAAAGAAAAAAAAAGATTACTATGATTACTATACGACTTCAATGAATACTCTGTAATTTGATAAATGATACTTACAGAAATACAGAAATGCTATTTATAAAACGTTTTGCCACTAGGAATGCCTGCTAATCCCGCAATGGAGTGAGCGCCATCATTTTGTAAGAGATCTTTTTCACAGCAGCCATTTTGACATGTAATAGCAGGGTAAACACAGGTAATACTAGTATGGGATTATCAACTAGTAGGTGTGCGTTAAATGCATCAGGTGGTTCTCTGCCTCCATATGATGCCTTAAGGAAACCATATAAAAATGTAATTGGTCGTTATAGTTTATTAAGTCGATAACTCAGCTGTGCTTGCCGCAGTTGATAACAAGCTTTGACCAGCTGTGCTTTTTAATGTGGCTATGGTTACAAGTTGGTTAGCGGATGAATTTAGAACAATTAAGAATTGCAGATTGCCAGCCAATCAGAAGAGAGTATTCACCCAGACCATGGTGTAAATGACAATAATTAAGGTTCTATTCTATTTGGGTCTAACAGAGCCAAAATGGAAGAGAGACTTAATTAATGATAAGGCTGATCCATTATAATTGTGTTTACCCTGCTATTCCGTGTCAAAATGGCTGCTGTGAAAAAAGGTCTATTCCATGTGTTTTGAAAGTCTAACTACCGAGCTAGCCTAGCTGTTCAGCACACTCAGTGGCATTGACAGCAAGCTCATTCGCTAAAAAGTATAAAAATGCAACCAAGTGGAATACTGATATTATAGCTAGCTGGTCAGTCTCAACAGAGGTATTTGAGGTTGCATTAAAATACCCCCTCCCACTTTTTATACCAGAGGTATGTCCTTGAAATGACATGACAACTTTATTAGTAGCTGTGGCGTCAGAGTCAGAGAGACAGAAAGGAAAGAGGAGGGAAAGAACACAGGAAAAAGTGAAGTTCTTTGCCTGGCTCTGGTTGATGCTGTTTTAGGGGAAAAAAGGTCATTTAACAAGCCTGCCCAGCATTTAACAATGCTCATTCACAGCTTTCACACACCTCCCTTTTGACTGATCTCACCATGACACGGAGGGGAAAATAGTGAAATTGAACTTGCACGGACTGAGTCAATGAACCTCTCATCCTTCAACTTAATACGATGTGGGAGGTAGAGACAGGGCTGGTGCGGAATCAACACGAATCCCTTACCCATGGCGCCTCTGGTTTTATGAAAAACAGTCGATTATGTTGATTGGAACTCCGCTGAGGTGGAAAATGGACTGCGGTGTTAAGCTGGTGGAAGGAAAACCACTTTGAACCTGGTCTTGGGTGCTTGGCGTGTTCCTTGCAAGAACAGTACCATCAGCAGGGACTCTCTCCAACCCGATAAGCTGCGAATTCCAGCTCTCCATCATTTCCAGTTGGTTAGCTCGTCCAGTCATCTCGTCTTGTGTCCTTCCTTTCCCATTTGCAAGGCTGATTGACCCTGACAACTCATTCAGGCTGACGTGGCGAGACGGATGCCGAGCTGAGAGATTCTTCCCGTGTGTCATTGATAAACATGGCAGGGACCGACAACCAGCTCATCAAACTCTGTCTCTTCTTCATTTAGCCCAACATTGCTGAACAGGCTCTTTTCCCTGCCATCCATTCCTCATATTGACAGCTGGCCCGTCATCCATGATAAGGCTGATTCATGTTCAGTAAATTCTATTGACAGAGAGAGCAGAGGGTTTGGAGGTGGGCTTAACGGGGTGGGTTTTACTCTTCAGACAAGATTAGGTAGTCCACTCTGTCAGATTCTGCGTGAACCCACCAGACTGTGAAATGAGCTTGCATCACATATGTGTCCAGGGGGGAAAAAAAGTCATAGCTAGATTACACTGGGGCTGGATTCATAAAGGTCATCTGCATTAATGAAATGTCACCGAGGTTATTTGGATAGAATGGAACAAAAGGCAGGTTTGGACTTACAATTTAGCCTACGTTTAATGGCTCTTTTAACTTCAGAGAGCGATATGTGATGGCACAGCTTTACTGAGAGAGGTCAGATCAGATTTGAATATGATTACACTGCAGGAATGAAAAAAAAAAACTCAATTAAGCTTAGGTTTTGAGGGAAAACATTGCTTTTTATACAGTGGTCTTCGTGAATGCTAGTTTCTGATTGGCTGGACGGTGCTGTGTAATGCGCACGTAGCCTGGCTCATGGGTAATAATTTCTGAAGTCATACACTGGTTGTTTTCCAAGCCAACCTGTGTAACCATCAGGGCTCTGTATGGGGGGTTGGGATTAGGGGACTGGTGGGACGATGCTAAGGGCCTGTGACTGACAGGGACCCAAAGAAATTATTAGATCATCAGGTATTTTTTTCAGTATTAACCCACTAACCTGTCAACAGTCATAGAATATTTTACTTTACGTTGTACTAATCAGAAATTTAGGATTAAGTGAGCCTCTGTACTGACCAATAACCCCCTTGTTTGTCTCCAGCCGCTTATCTTCTAGTTGATAGGTATATGGAGTTAAGACATTTACTGCTGAGTTTAATCTTTTGCTTGTTATATCATTCTACAGATGACAGTGTTAAATTATTTTAAACTGAAAAACTTAGTGTATATTTAAGTTATATTTCTTTTAAGTCATTCATTAATTTTAAGAGAATTTTCCATTACCATTAAAATTACATCTAGACTGTAAAAGATGGCCCTTGGCACATTTTAATGGAGGGTATCAGTCTTGCATTAACTAGGGAATTCTACTGTATACAAAATGCTGCTTGCATGTCTGAACAGTGTTATATTTTCACAGCTTGCTGTAAGTAAAAATCATATGCAATACAGTAAATATTGGATTACAAGAGAGCATCAAGCCTGCAGAGGATTCTGGAGGTGTGGTTACAGCAATAGCACAGGGATGGTGTGGCCTGAGGTGGTAGGGCCCAATAATATATCCTTTCCCAAAATCCATGGGAGTGACCCTGGTAACCATAGCAACAAAGTAAAATCAAAGCGTTAACTCATTATGTTGCCTATTAGCCACTACACTCCAGTGATTAACCCGGGCCCAATGTTAACATCAGTGCTGGGCCATTTTTTGTATAGATGTGTGTCGTACTCAATCCATTTTGGCAGATCCATGGCTGAAGTTCGTCAAATCAGCTGGTGGAGTCTGTGTTGCCTGTGTAGGAGCATATCACTTCCTGAATTAATTTAAAATTGTTGGCAAGTGGCCATAAGTGGATAATCCACTCCAAGGTTCAAGTTCGAGTTCAAGTTCAATTTATTCTGAGCCCCAAATCACTGTTCTCACTCACAACGGGTTTAAAGACCCGTAACTTCACAACAAACAAAACAGGCTATGCACACATAGCGGGTCAGAAAAAAGTCCCCCCCAAAAAACACAGATGAAACAGGGGTAAAGGGAAGAAATATTGAGAAGCCCCACAGAGAGAGGGGACCCCTTCAGGTGTGCAATAGATGGTGACCAGTTGGGGAAAATGATCCAAAATAAATTAGCCAATTAGACCAAATCTAAAAACAAATCAAACTGCAAAGATTACAAAATGCAAAATCAAATAGCACATTAAATTAGCTAATTACACAAGATCAGAACCAGAGTATGAAATGGAAATTCTATAAACAAAACGCACAATGGGACAAAGCAAGGAGAGCAGGAGACGCAGCGGGAGGCCTTGCAGCAGCTGGCGGCAAAGCCACGGCTGCACAGGGATGATGATCAGCCACGAAAGATGTGCTTTAAACTGTTTTTAAGGCTCTCGGTGGAAGTACAGAACATTATATGAGTCACAGTTTATTGGCTAGGAGAGAGTGATACTGTGTGAGGGCGACACACATCAAAACAGTGAACCCTGTGGTTGCCAGCACTCACTCCTGCCGCACACAAATGCCCACACAAACACACAGACACATACAAACAGAAATACTCGTGTACGTCAGGGAATTAAGGCCAACACAATTAGGCTGCTTTGTCTGCACTCCCAGTGGAATCGCATTCATCTGTGAGGCTGTTTCCCCCCAACTTTTTCCCAACAGGAACACAGCACTGGAGGACACAGCTGTTAAGAGCTATAATATTCCATCACAACTCCTCTGATGCCCTGCGTAATAACAGTAATAATCTATGCAATAGTCACCCCTTCAAGCCTGTCCTCCAGCTGGCTGAGCAGCGCAGACAAAATGCATTGTATCATGGCAAATCATCAGCTCTCGCAAGCCTGTAATCGACTTCAAAACCATCGCCGGCTTCACTACCAACCCACTAATCCCAGTGCATCTCCGACTGTTTCCCCGGTGACCGTGTGCAGCCAGCTCTCTGTGGCTGAAGTGCTTCGCGTCTTTGCCTCCCTCACAAAGGGCAGCTGCTGTTGACGCTTTTTCACAGGTTTTTGAGAATCATTGTCACTGCACTCCAGCAGCTGGCACTGAGATCAGTCAGGCAGTTGCCAGCCTGTTGCAGTCGGTGCCAGGATGTGCCAGACTGCCCCGACTCTGCTTGAAGCCCCGGCCAGAACACGCCAGATCTGAGCCGTGCTCAATGTGAGAGGAGAACATTAGTCTTTTCTTCCTCTGTCCGCCCTGCATGTTTTACGTAACATTATGTCAGAAGCCATTTCCCGTAATTGCTATCATTCCCAGCGTTCAGTCACTTTCCATTATCATGGCTAGACGCTGACACAAAAGTAATTATTACCTCTGAACTTTTTTCTTATTCTTATTTTATGAAATGTATCTTATGGTAAGTTAATCAAAGGGGCAAAAAGAAA
Source organism: Myripristis jacobus (assembly GCA_900302555.1). Taxonomy (NCBI): domain Eukaryota; kingdom Metazoa; phylum Chordata; class Actinopteri; order Holocentriformes; family Holocentridae; genus Myripristis; species Myripristis jacobus. Next base: position 29,660 of record OMLB01063306.1, on the reverse strand, counting down.
GTTTTTTTTTTACTGCCACATGTCACATATGATGACAATAAATCTGTGGGGGTTTGATAGGGGTGTTTTTGGAGGTTAACAACATAATTAGTTCTACAAAATGTAGTCTAGCTTTCCCCCAATGAGCACTACACAGGTACTTATCACATGTGTGTTGACGTTCAAGCCACAGCAAATTGTATGTTTGCTGTGTCTACAATTATGCATCATAAAAGTCATTGTGCCTTCTGTCAGGTTTCTCTGCATTTCACTCTTGTGCACCCAACAAAAATGTCATTTTTATTACTGATAATGCTAGAATATAAAATATTCCACGCCTGCTTTTCCTCTTTTTTCCCCTCTGCTGCTAGGGAACGGTGTTAAAATGATGGAAGCGTGGGTGGCTGTTTATATAAATACAAATGTAAGCATGTGAACAGGGGCTGCAAACAAATACTTCATGTGTTGATAATGCATGCTTTATTTTCTCCAATGCTTAATTTGATGAAAATCAATCTCAAACAGTGACTTCATTTGCTAAATTAAAATTCAGTGTAATGAGCTTATCAAACCTCGGAGTTAATGAAATGCCCGTGATGTTTTCTGGCCTTGAGATCATTTAAAAGCTATGTGCAAACGTTTTCAAGCAAGAGTTTTGCTGCTCAGCCTCTGCACTAATAAGGATACAGCCACCGCAAGAGACATGATAGTTATTAGAGTAATGATTGCTGGCATTTCCATTTATTGCACTCGCTGTTGTTGATTCATTTAACACAATACGGCTCCAATGCCCAGTATATTAAATAAAATCTTTCATTTGCTGTTAGGGGCAGGGTTAGGTAAACACCTGGTGTCAAGCAGGTCTTTAAATCCCCTGATGCACAGCGAGGGATGCGTTTTATGTTCCCAGTTTGCTTGGAATAAAAAGAACAACAACAATAGTTATGGACTGTAACTCTAGTTCTATGATCACAGGTGGAGCCCAGTGCTCAGCAAATCAGAATGAGCCTACCTGAACGTATGGGCTCCAACCCTACACTGCTACAAGAAAGTGCTTCAAAAATGCCCCTCTGACTCTTAAAGTAGTGTTCGACTGAATACACTGACTTTGGTTTCTGGAGGCACTCCAACACACAATATTTCTCTCCTGAGACACCACACATGATTAGTGAGAACATATGTTGAGTCGTTTTTAACTGTTTTAACTGGACACATAGAGATACATTATTTCCAAAACCTGAAATTTGATGTTTAAAAACGTAAAAGTACCTTTCCTGTTTTTGTGTTCGAACAACTGTCAAACAAAATCATAGGAACGAGTTTTAAGTGAAATGAAATGGTCAGTTAGCAGCTGTTTTTATACAAGAGACCTTGTCAAGAGGGCTGTCTGTTCTCCTGTCATTTACAGAGGCACCAGGAAGGCTGAGAGAGAGTCAGAGCAAGGTGAAAGGGTCCTGTCAGGATTTAATCCCAGGCCAGTAAGGGCATATATAAGTGCAGAGACAGGGGTCATAGCCACTACTCCATCTGTGAGCAGAGAGCTGTTATCATTGGTAGTTTCATGATCCATGCAGAACATGACCATACAGCAAAGTCATGACCTTGGTGTCGCGGGTCTGATGGCTTAACTGGGATGCGTAGTGCGAGGCAATATGATTATGTGTCAACATTTAAAGTTTACGATTCTGCCACCCTAAAACACGTAAAATCAATCTCATACAAAGTTTTCCCATTCCCCATTTTATTGTAAAGGCAAAAAAAAATCTGTGCGCTTTAAGGTTGAAGTTATCAAAACATGGGGATGCTCAAATGCTGAAATCCATGACCTGGAACACCTACTTTATATTATCCTTGGTGCACTCTTTCAGCACGAAAAGATAAAACTCCTAATGCTATACAAGCCAGCTACCTCAGACATGATTGAGAGTAACATGAACAGAGTCATAAGCTCGGACGCCGCCCGGGGTAGCGAGGTCTGCGTCAGGTGCTGGGGAACTTTCATGGACCAGAACCTGGAGTAGATGGGATCCTACTGTAACGGCAGACCCCAGGAGAGGAGCTATATGAGGCATATGTGGCAACTGTGGACCAGAAGGAGACCTACTTCCACACTGACTCAGAGGCAGCTTGTGGCTCGATGCTGGAACATCAGCAGAAGGAAGATACTATCACAGCTGAATGAACGGTGTGTATTAGATTTAGTGCATGCAATCCTGAGAGCGAACATACCATAAGGGATAACGACTTTCCATATTGCGTTTCAAACCACGCATCATAAGAGATGTACCAGCACACCACAATGAAATTTTGAGACACAGCCTTTTAACAGTGTATATAAGGGCCAGAGCCTCTCTCCACACAATGCTCATGAAGTTGCATGAATCCCATCAAAAGATACATGCACTTTTATGAGAAATGACATCCACTGCCACACCCTACTATTGCCAATCAGTGTGAAAAATTAACCACTTTTTCCTTAGCCCCTGATCAAAATTTCCACCAAGTTTCATGCTAATCCATTCAGAATTTTATGATACATTCTGCTAACAAACAAACAAACGGACAACAAATAGAATGGAGCAGGGTAAAAATGATTAGAGTGGCTATGAATGCATGAACAGATATGCATGTTTATGTTGAATTTCATGTGATCGTGTTGTGGCTAAAGCCTTGAGTCTGGAGTTGCCAATTAACTGGCAACTATTTTGATAATCAATTTATCATTTGTGTCATTTTTAAGAAGAAAATTTATCCCAGTTTCTCAAATGTGACTATTTTCTTGTTTCTTAAGTCCTCTATGACGGTAAACTAAATATATTTGGGTTGTGTACTGTTGATTGGGGAAAAAACAAGACATTTGCAGATGTCAGCTTGCGCTGTGGGTAACTGTGATCAACATTTTTCATCATTTTATGCACCAAACGACTAATCCATTACTCGAGAAATTAATCAACAGATTAATCGGTAATGAAATAAGCATTAGTTGCAGCTGTACTTGAGTCATGCTGATGTGATGCGATGGTGACTCACCTCTCGGATGGCTGTGCAGAACTCGCTCTGAAGGACCTTCTTCAGCGACTGGAGCTTGTGACCAGGGACGTCACCCGACTCCTGTAGCTTCTCCAGCAGCTCGATGGCCCTGGCAACATCTGGCAGAGAAAAGAGAGAGAGAGAGAGAGGGAGAGAGAGAGGTAAACAGGGTGTGAGAGAGAGCGAGGGGGGGGGAAGGGTGCATGGGTATGTGTAGATGTGTGCATGCACGTGTCAAAAGGGATGGTGGGAAAAACGCCCCCATTCAATTACATTAACAGCAGAGCCCTGAAAGACGCTGAAGCGAATCAATGGGCGGAATAATGGAAATAGACTCAGTCAAGGCCACCAGGGGTGAGAAAGATAGAAAAGTAATCCCAGCCCAGCCTCGTTTGCATTGGGTCAATTCTATGCATGAGAAAATGAGAGCGGGAATAAGTCCAGCACTTATTTGTTCAAAGGTAACAATTCCCGGCAAGAGTAGGCACCGGCGGGCATTACAAACCATTTAAACCAAGCCATTAGGCCTTAAGTTAGAGGCTGTGACTCTGAGGTCTAGTGAGCTCTCCTCCCCTAATTACCTTACATTGAATGAGCCAGCCGGCTTAGCTGATTAATTTCTTACCCTCTGATACTGGCAAGCCAAATGGAAATACATACTGGAGGGAAGGAGAGGCAAGTCATTTGCTACTCAAACAAATAAAAACATCTCGATCAATGACACGTCTCATTCAGCTTGCTTGTTCAGAGACCGGCCGAAACACAAGGGTCTTTGTTTTGTTGATCTGAAAGCTTAGTTGCACAGTTAGTTTGGTGACTACGGTTAAAATTTGTTTTTGAGTTTGTTCCCTTCCCTTTTCCAACATGATCCAACATGATCTGCCAAACACAAACGATACGCATCTCTAGCAATATGAGCTTTCTCCTTGGGAAAACAATCATGTCTTTTCCCTATAGTATAGGATTTACGACTTGGGACATTTTGGTGCATGTAATTGGTACCCATGAACATGAATTTGCCTTTTCGTGCATATGGACATGAGTTTAATTTGTGTCAATGAACGCATTCATCAAGACGAACTCATAAGTTGGACTTCCGAGCATTCCTACTTGGCATAGATGTGGCATTGACAATATCATCATCTTTTTCGGTGCTTTCCATAATCCCAATCATGTTTGGTCGCCCAACAAAGATCGATCAATAACAAAAGGTGTGATACACACACACACACACGCGCGCTCTATCTTGGAAAACCGGTGATCTGTGCCAACCACACGTCTTTGCATCCCGCTATGTGTGCTAGAAAACTTGGTATGACCTGTTTTCTCCTGCTGCATGTGCAAATGGCTGCCCTGCTCCTCATTAATTACACTGAAGTTGAATATTTTAACTTCGTCATCACTTCCTGTCAGTAAAATGTGATTAACATGAAGGACCTATACAGTATCCCCACAGTAAAGGGAAACTCTCCTCCTTCAGGCAATGAGGCTTCACTGCTCGCAGCATTTGTTGCATTTTCCAGATTGACTCCTCTCCACATTATCATCTCGGGTATTGCTACAAATAGATTGTACCGATGTCCCTTTTTACAGAACACAGCGATCAACAGCAAACATCGCACTCATACCCACTGATATTGGAGTCTGGGAATATGGAGTAACCTAATAAAGCAGATGGCAGACAGAAAAGCTTTTACTGTTTACAGACCTGTGGGAGACGAGGGACAGAGCAGCCTGGCTTGCCGACTGTGTACATACAATCGCTCAGGGCCGTAAAAGGCAAAGAGAAACACACATGAACTTTCGCTCTTATTTCATTTTTTTTTTCTCCACACCATACACGGGGACAATAAGCATGCCACCGCGGCAATGCAAGCCCGCTGTAATAAAACTCCGTGGATTATATTGATCCACTTGAAATTGCCTTCTCAATTCCTATCAAGACGGGTTACGGCTTGCGCGAACTGTCCAGTGAGGATTCCATTGGCATATGAGCCTTGGCAAGGGGGGGGAGGGTTGTCAGGATAATGTTAATCAGCCATTAATCACCCAACTCTACTCAGAGTCTCTTGTAAAGATAGCAGAGGGGTGTGTAGCGCAGATAAAACCAGACAGTGTGTTAGGTGGAAGGCGGGAGGTGTGTATAGGTGGGATAGGGAGTGTGAAGTCTCTGTCTTGGCAGCCTGTACTGTTTGAACCTTAAAACCTCAGCTTGATGGGACAGTCGAGGGTGGAAAAAGCGGAGACAAAGGGGAGGGGATGTGAACTCCCTCATTATAACTGGCAGAAAAGATATTATAAGGCTAATTTGGTCAAGTGTGTGATTTATTTAACAATTCTGCCCTGAGAAGGGAAAAAAAAATCCATCATTTGAGATTTAAATAAGTGGATATCATCCTGTGTACAATGATATTCAGTAGTAGGGTGAATGGGTCCATTTTTTTTCTTGCATGCTTGAAAAACAAAAACACCGACTATGAATAGCTGGTACTGTGCTGTTTCGCTTGCAGGCGGCAAGGGCATCTGTCTGGGAGTTTTTATGAGCGTTTCTCGCTCATTAGACGGAGGTCAAGGGCCATCCAGGAAAGATTTTCTTCCTCTGCCGTTATTTGCTTTCACATGCTCATTAGCACCATTTTCTTTATCCACATCAAGGACTCTGACTAGGCGATGGGGACTGACTTCAAAGATTGATATTGCAGACGATTTGGCTGTTTCTTTTCACGACTTTCATCTTGATCAGAAGTGAAGCTTACCCATTTCCTGATATATCATTTGCACATGAAATAGGGTAATTTCAATTTCACATGCTTTGCATCAAACAGAGGAGCTACTCGGTCATGATTTAATGTGCAACTGTTCGCACTATTAGGTATACCTTAAAAGCCGTGGAAACAGAAATGATGACTGCAAATGCTGTAGGCCTGGTTGGATCATTTTGCGCCCATGTCTCTACAGAACCGTCCCTATGTAAGACCACTGGAGCGCAGAAACAGTGTTTACAGGATGATGTAATTGCAGGTATCCACTCAATAATGACTGGTAATCATATAGCTCTCTTGGTCTCAGTGAGCAGCTCAGAGGTAATTGCACATTTTTCCCTTACCACTGCCAGCGATATCTAATCTCACACAGAATATAGCTGTGAAGATTTTCCTGCGTCGCCGTCACACCTTTTCTCATTCACACAGGAGATACAGCGGTGAGAGAGTGTGTAAACAAATCAAGGTTCGGTCTTATTGTTCTATGAAAACTGGTCTGATAAACTGTCATGTGTCTGGCGGATTATTATTCCTGCCAGACTGTGTATTTAAGGGAATGTTTCCCTTTGTTTACGTCTTCATTTCGACCCTACGAGGGAATGCGAAGGAACAAAGAGCCACACCGACTCAAGCAGACGTTTTCTTCATTCAGAAGCCTCACTTCAGCATTTCCTGTTTTGTATGCGTCATGTAAAATCGGGGCTTTGAAATGAGCTGTACTACTTGTGATCAGAGAGGGCGGTAAAACCTGGGGGAAGAGGCAGTGGAGGGTGATTGTGTTCCTGACAAAGCAGCTGGGATGACTGCAGGGGATTCAGCCGCACAGTTATGTCACATCCACCGAAAATGATTCCCAAATCAGAAGTGCAGTGACATGACACATTACATCACCTAATAATCTAGCAGAGAAAAGGGCCAGAGAGGAAATAAGCCCCAGAATGAACCTGTACATTGTGATAATGCTGGCATTATTATGGCGTAAGGCTACGGTTATTACAAGGTATACCTTTGGCAGAGAAAATGGATTACAAATCTAATGAAGCATAGTTCAGTGCAGCTCTAAATATGTGCTGAGCACCCATATGGTGCGCTTGTTGTAAGCACAGAGTCTATGAATAACCTCAGCTGGAGGGAACTACAGGAAATCTGATCCTGAACCTGACTGTCCACCTCTCTGCCATGTGATAAGAACATGCATATGCACCACATTGCATTTCCTTATATTAGGTTAGATTGCAGGTTATGATAAAAAAGGGGAAATTGTGTGCAAAAAACATACTAATTAAAAAAAATCTGAGCATGCTTGATATGAAAATGACCGATTTACTGTTTTAAAAACAAATGACTAGTCTTTTGTTGAATTTATATAGATGGTGAATGACAGACTTGGCAGCACAAGCCATTTTGCTCAACCGCATTTCTTACTTTTCAATTTTTAGTAAGGTGGAACTTATTGTAATTACTTTTTGCATTGCAAAATTTGCACCTATGGGGCATTGTAACTGGTGTCCACCATATCAGACAAGTCAAATCAATCAGATAATGCTGTTTCTGATATTAACTACACTTGTCCTCGTTCACACTACACAATTTCAGCCCGGATTTTCCACTTGCTGATGTTTTTTTTGGAAACGACCTGCCTTAACCACAGTCTCAAATCAGAGGCAAATCGCTGTTTGCTCAGCGCTCACAAATCACCACTCGAGCGCTATGTATCCCAGATACTGTATCTAGCAGGCTAAATATCTGGATCTGTCAGCGACGACAGCGACAGCCAATGAGAGCGCAAGACACAGGGCTCGTCTGTTGTCATCCACGGCAGCTCCCCGAACCCGGTCTTATTTCTCCCTTTCTCTGTCTCTCTCACACACAAATAAACACACTCCCCGCTCTCTCTCTTTGTATAAGGGGACACAATACCTTGTTGTCCTTGCTGAGGCACAATACAAGCAGCTATCTACACTTCCAATGCAAAAAATATTTATTTCCCCCCCAGCTCTCTCGGAAGAACAGACCGTTCTTGTATCTCAATCCATTCTCCCACCCACTCACGTGTGCTTTTGTGACAAATTGCAGTTTGGAGAGCAGACACACTGATCTGGGGTTCCTCAGTCGCCGCCGCTCGGTCACGTCGTGTGCTTCAAGATCACAAGATAGCAAGTTGTGTGGTGTGAACAGCATGGCGACCCGAAGTCTTTGAAAGTGGAGTAGTGTGAACTTTTATATCAACATGTGATGTAAACCCTCCAGTGCTTTACTGCGTGTAATCCACTCAAAGAGATCCTATATCTTTGCTTTCTTGGGAATTCAAGGATCCAGACTGTGCAACATCTGTATGAGGCTGCACCCCTCCCTCTAACTATATGCTCAACCTCCACATTGACATCACCACATAGGGACCGCCAGATTTAGCATATCTGTGAAGCAAACAGACTGAGTGCAATTAGGTCATTTACACTGTGTAGTTTGACAGATAATTCCCCGGAGAACGAGGGAAGGTGTTTTCAAAGGAAGTTGGTACACTTTCACTTACTTTCTCATTATCTACCAGAGAAAGTGTTAAAAAAAAAGAAGAAAGAAAGAAAAAGCTATTAAAGTGCATTGTGATATGCGACGCAAAGCAAAATCAGGGCATGTAATTACACTATCTGTTGACGCTTATGAGAAGTCGGGAGACCAATCAAAGTAAGCCAGTGCTTGCCACATAAAGATGGAGTTAATACAGTTTAATGCACTGCTACCACATCAAGCGGCGTGATGACACCGCCAGAAGTCCCGTCATCAGTTAATTTCCCCCTGCTATACTTTGGATGAGGGCATGCTCATTAGCGATACTTACCGATTAAATGAGCTTAGTATAATATCAGGGCTTTTTTAAAATCACGCGGCCAGTCACGGCTCCACTAATACCTGCTGTTAAGGAGGTTTACATTGTGCACAGATAATAGAATCGCGAAGATGCCGATTACTGCTCAACACCAGCCATTGGTATTTCTAAAACATAATTACAGTGCATTATAGTAAATTTTAACATTACAGTTCCAGAAACCAGGGCTGTTTTTTAATTAATTGTGCCTGACAGATTTTACTACTGGCTGTCCCTTCTGCTCTTAATGCCGTTAAACCCCTCAGTTTGAAGGATTAAAATGCTTCAATTGCCACCAAAGGAAAAAAAAAAAGGAATAAAAATAATACACGAAGATCACTTAATATCCCATAAACTTTCTTCTAATATTCACCCTCTCTCTCTCTCACCCTCTCTCTCTCTCTCTCTCATCATAGTGCAAGATGTTTAATGGCTGAGTCATCACATAAACTGAGCAAAGGACCAGAGGTCTTATAACATAGATGGGAGCTTGGGGAAACAATTCTGCTGGCGATACATTGAGTGTTAATGGACCTCGACGACTTGTGTTTCTACCGAGAGATTAGCAATCTTTTCTCGTTCGGAGAGGATAGCACAAGCACAGAAGAGTGTTGGAGGCAAAAGATGAAGCTGCATACTGTGTGTCACTTACAGGACACTGGAAGAGGGGAAAATCCTGCACTGTAATGCTATTAATCATGCAATTTACAATGCATTTTGCATTGTTGAGCCCATTGGTGGTGTTATTTTGCCAATGGAAGGCTGACCATAGATAAACATGTGGAGATATTTCCAGCAGCTACAATGGCATTTGATAGCAGAGAAGTTTCAGCTTTCTAAAACATTAACCTTCAGTGTCAGGTTTTGGCATCTGCAAAGACTCGGAAGGTGAGAATTTTCTTTCCAGAGATGCTCTTTCACACCGATGTTCAAAAATCATACACAGAGAAATCCATCGCAGAAGAGGCGCAGACAGCCCACCAATTCCCCTCACCCAGAACGCAATGCAGCCACAAGTTGTTGGGTTTTTTTTTCAGTAAAGGGTGTGACCACATGACCCAGCTCAATCCTCACAAAATAGCTGGCCTGCCAGTTTATATGCCCATAAGCCCACGCTTGACTGACAGCCTCAAATTCATGCTCCCTCTCTGGGGGCTTGATGAAGTGAGGGGCGCAGCAATTCTTCACTTTGTACTGAGGCACTGGAATCAGCTCATTTAAAGGATTTGTTCAAAAGATCTGAATCCCTAACCCTTTTTTTGTTCACTGAAACCAGTGCAGTACTTTTAAAAACTTTAAATCTTGCATTGAAAAATCACCAAAAGAAAATCAATCTTGCAGTCATTAGCGTAGAGATTATGTGATAGAGATAAAATGTAAAAGTACATTCTTTTACAATGTTTATCTCTTCCTGCTCTGAATTGCCTGCCACCGACGACTCCTGCCGAGGGACTGCAGATACAAATATGTGGTGCAATATATGTAATGTGCATTTTCTCTGGGAAATAAACGAATAAAAGGTGCATGCAAGTAAATGTCAGGTTGTTATATAGAAAGTAGAAAGAAGTAGAAAATATAAATTACAGTGAAAATAAAATCAATCACTCCCTGTTCTATTGCTACTTGTTTCCATATGCTACTTGTGATGTGTTGTATTGTGCTGTATTGTATGTGCGTGACAGTATTTATAAAAGCTCGGTTATATTTTTATATTTATTCTGCTGTGGTTTACCGAATCAGCCGTGTAACTTTCCAATACAACAAATCTCATGTGGAACCACACAGGATACGTCTGCACCTATTTAAACCAACAAGTCCTACAACCCATAGGACCACATAGGCTGTTGGCTCCTACCCTCTGAAGTGACCCACAGGGGCGTTTCCTAAATTAGTGCCTCCTGCTGGCAGCAGGAGATCTGGCACAAGCCATGGTGCACATATGTGAAAACGGTCACAGTTTGGATAAGTTTAGGCACCAAAAACACCTGGTTAAGGTTAGGGTAAGGTCGAGGTTAAGGTTAGAGGACCTTTGTCAGCATGGTGACAATAATAAACGCGCAGAAACAAGCAAAACAAGCCACCAAGAAATTAACAACAGACTCGTATATGCAGGAATCAACCACCTGTCTCCGAGTTGGAAGTCCCGAACGGGGGTGACCCATCCACCGGCTGAAGCACCTTCCAAATTGGATTTTGTCACTTGTTACACTATGGCATGTCATCTCACTTCCTAATGCACAACTTTATTGTTATTTACACGACCAGTAGAGGTCACTTAACCTGGAAATTTAGCTACAGGTTGTAAACAAGCTGCTTGTGCAAACAACCTATGGGGTTGTCTCTTAATGGAGGATAGTCTCATTCAAGCAATCACAGGAATGTACAGAATGCCCATTCGATTATACAGCCAACACATCTTCAAAGTCAGTCGGTGCTAAGAATACAGCACAATAACAATAAAAGTAATAAAATATAACTCTGTACATGGAAAGAACCAGTAATGAAATAACTGTAGCTGACGTAAGCCGTGTCATCTACCCTGACTGCCACAGATTTCCACACCTCTTGACATCAGGCTGTGACTAACAAAGGTCATCCTCATCATGCACTGATTAGAGAAAAGGAGCAGAGCTGAAAAAAGCCACTGTGACACATAATGAAGGCTTCAGTGCTCAACAAAAGCTCCACAACATTGTTTTGGGCTGTGTTTGCACCGGGCAGCGCTCCAGTATTCTAGTATAATTAGTCCCTTTATAGCAGAGAGCAGAACTGGATGTAATTCATTTCTAATACTTAGCAGCGTTGTTCTGACAAAAATGCACTGGTGTAAATAAACACGTCCACATCGCTTCACCGCTACGCTCATTAAGCCGAGGAAGGAGTGACAATTCAATCTCAGATACCTTAGAAATATGATAAGGTCTTTAAATAATATCCTCCCGTCAGGCTGTGGCTTAGAGGCTTTGATCACGACTTATTTTTTCTCTGTTTCAGGTGAAGGGAAAAGCTAAAATGACCTTTCCGTGACTTCACGCTGACCTTTATATGGAAACGCCCTGAGAGATGCTATCTGGATGTCATGCACGCTAGAATAAATTGTCCTGAAAGGGCCTTGCCATCTGCCACTGCCAGTTTGACCTGTGTGTCCTTGGTGCCCTTGGCAACTCTACTGCTAATTCAAACCATAAAAGCTGCAATAACCACACTCTGACTGAATGGAAGAGGACAGCGGGGCTTTACCAAACAAGCCCTGTCGCCATGCCAAGCGAATTAGTACTAATTTGCCCTGCCATGACATTCCCCTCAACGCAGGGGCAAATAAATCACTCCTTGTGGGCTAATGACTCCTGCAGGGGACTGTGGTTAAGGCAGACATCAGCACCGTCACACTCTTATTGTCTTCTTCATCCCTGTTGATTAATGGGATGGTATCCATCCCCGGCGAACCGGCTCTGTGAAGCTTCTTTCTGTATTAAGCAGAGGTGCGCTGCTTTATCAACAGCTCTCCAAGAGTGACGTCGGCTTTTCAGCTCGCCTCTAATCCTCCATACCACTCGGTGTGACTGAAAGCATGTGATGAGAGCGCGGTTTGGCCTCAAAACAGTGGACTAGCCGAGGCCTCTCAGAGGAAATCAAAGGCTGGGGCAGGCAGCATGCTGTGCTTACTCCCGAGGGAATAAGAAGCTCAGACCCTATGAAAACAGGGGGCCTCTAAACCACCCTGAAATATTATTGTTTTTCTGTGCTTAAAGTTAAACTCCCATATCATTATAAGTTTATTAAAAACAGCTATGGGTGATGTAACTTCCATTCCTGGGCCTATTTTCTTGTTTGGTGGACCACTTCTCTCAGATAACAGGCCAAATATAGACAACAAGATGCCTCATTGAGATATTTCCAAGTATGAAGCCGTAAGAGTTCCAGCTATCCAGAACATCAGTGGTAAATGTCAGGTTTTGATGTCAACCCCTTAAAATCAAAGAGTAGGGAGCTCCTCTCCAGATTGATCAGTTCACACAGGGAGAAATCCATCAAGAGGACAGGCAGACAGACCAATTTCTCAAATGAAAGAAGCCTCACCGGACCCGAGTGCAATGCAGCCACAAGACATGCTGTCTTCTCAGTAAATGATGTGGCCAGGATCAGACGCACACCAAAGCTAACAAATAAGACATATGTGTAACTCTCTTTTCTTTTTCTCGCAAGAGGGGAGGCTCTCACGGCCAGGCGTGTTTCCTGAGGCTTGTTGAAAGACATTGTGGGAAATGTCGGAAATCACAAGCTGAAGGAGAAGTAGACAACGCAGATTCAGGGAAGGGGGATGCAACAATACAACACCTGAAAATCCTGATATGCATTGGACATTACAGATGATTGATGATATATTCCACTGTTGAGAGCAACTCAGGATGGATCCCTCCTTCATGCATAGCAGCGTACACTCTATCACTCTGCATGTTCTGGGAGTGAGGTGTGAGATGGATGAATGTAGATTTTTCACTTGTGAGGCTGCGAGTTCACCAGACTTCACTTGGTTGCATCTGTAACGCATTCAATTCACAACAGACCCACTTCTTCATTAGCTTGACAAATGCCCTCTGAATTGATGATTTCTCCATGCTAAGCTTGTTACAACTTCAAGTGATGGCACTCAAATGATCTCTTAACATCATAGGGTTAGTAATACTTCAATCTTTGGCATGCTCACTATCTGCACAGTTGTTTTTTTTTACTGTTTTTTTTCTGGACCAACTGTAACTAAGATATGTTTTGCTCTGATCTCAGTATTTCACAACTGAAAGGTTGGCATTTCTGGCACGTGGCTTTGTAATCGGCCTTTTAGCACCAGCTCAACAGGGAATGCAAATTAGTCTTATAGAGAATAGAGGGGAGATTCAGATCCATCGTTCCTGACAGGATGTTGCTTCCTTATCACAACGAGTTCCTTGGACAATAACAGGAAGACCAGTGATGTAAGAAGTTCTCACCCCGCTGTGACCCTACAAGCCAAGAGGGAGCTCTGAAACGGCACATCAATGCCCGTTCCCTCCCTTCGAGTGCATGATAAAGTCAGCAGCTCAGCTTTTAAGGCTTTATTTTAACAGTAGACCAGACTACCTTTTCATTAGCAATTACAGTGTTTCCTTGAAAGTGTCAGCGGCTGAGAAAGGACCGTGCCGGAGCCTAATGTTGTCTGGCTATGACAGCTCCCGGGTGAAACTATCATTATTTCTCCCTATGTCATTACAGCTGCAAAGTGCTGACTGGTTGAATTCACGCCACAACATGTGAGCAGTGGATCAGGCACTAGATTTCAGGCTGCTGTCATGTCAGAGTCACTGCCCCAGCAAAGGGCTTAGTTCAGATACGGTTGAAGAACGCTGACATTTCGCTAAGATTAAAGACTTCTCTCGCCTCCGTGATGTAAAGCCTGTTTATCTGTGCAACCGCTATGCTGGTGATGCCTTTTCCTATAATTACTGAATTCCACAAGACGAGCGGTGAGTGGGAAAAGAGTGGGCTGTCTTGTTTATTTGCCTTGCATAATCTTGGACTCGTTTCATTACTCCTTCCAATTCTGGGCTAGTTCTTCACCGCCGTACCAGAAGTTGCAGTTTAAGTTATGCACCAATATGCTCAACGGCCTTTTAAGTATTAAACTTAAGAGGGATCAGTTCCAAAGGACCAGATGCAGCTAAGCATGAGGACACAAATGATGATCAATTATGGCCAATTATTTTGTCTTATTTCAAATTACAATCGACACCGGCAAGATTAATTCCTGTATACATTGGACCAAACAGGTAAAATGCGTTTATAATCACCTCTTGGCAGTGTTTGGAAAACTGATGCTGGCTTTACTTGATACAGACCACACCGCTGAGGTGTTTCCTTTCGCTATTTTTGACAGCATCCGTTTCATATGCAATGATTGTGCAATATTACATTCCTACACCAGATCTGGCTTTGGTCTGAATATAGACCCTGGGAGTTTCATTTGCAATTCAAAAACAGACAGCCCTAACAAGAACTCACTGTAATATCCCTATGGGGACTTACAATGTGTCTTTGTTCCTCAAGTGTGAATAATGGTGCTTTATTTGATTTGATTTTTTTTTCTTAAATCACCTATGGTATCATCATGATATTCCTGCAGGGACATGCAGTTTTGCTGTAATAATCGTAGTGCATCTTTTTTACAATTTATTATAGGGCTTCTATTGCCATCAGGGAGAAGATGAACGTTTTGCAGAGGAATATCAGGGTAAATAAAAGCGTGTCGCTAAAGTAAGTGAGAATTCATTTCGCAGGCATGTATATTGCTGTAATAAATATGAATGAGGTCTCCACAGGATGCACTAATGTGTCCAGTCACGTGACCTGCAGTTACGCTATATTCATAATGCACTATTTTCACGGTAAATAACACGAATGAACAAGGTAGGTTGGTTATATTATACTGTTGTATTATAATGGCATTATATATCATTTGCCTTTGCATTTGCCTGTATTCTAATTTCCAACAGGTAGGAAATATAGCAAACAACAGCGTCCTGCGTTCATATTCCCCTATATAAGGACACCATCTAGCTCCATTGCACCTGTCCAATTCAAATACAAAAGTTGTTTCATATCTAGTAAAGTCGCTTTCCATGCTGAAATGGTCCACAAGGCACGGCTTCTGTCCTGTACTTCAGAAAAACAGCAGAAAAACAGGCTAAAACTGGATAATATTGCCGAGGACGTTACATAATATAGATAGAAATAAACAAAACGCGCCGTGAGCGATGTAAGCGTATTATTTCGGCGCATAAATGGTGGTGAATGAATAAATGTGCTATTAAAAGACGCAGGAATAGTTCGACAGAGGCAACAAGCGCTCCATTCTGCGAGACACCAGCACCGAGCGGATGGACGTTTTTATTTAGAATAAGCCATTTATAGCCCGAGCCCATATTGCCTGGAAATAACGACTCGGACAGAGAATGTGAGGGCAATCCAAGCCAGGCTCGAACACCTGGGGCTGCAGCGGGCTTGCCAGGTCCTCGCTGAAGTTTGCCCGGCGTGAAATAGCCCGTAATGAAAAGCGCAAAATGCAAAGCTTTGTGTGCGCCTTACCTCGATCCAGAGTGAGCGGTTGGACCACTGTCGCCATGACTGCTGCTGACTGGAGACTGGAGAGACTACAGGAGCTGCAGCATCACGGAGGGAGAGAGAGAGAGAGAGAGAGAGAGAGAGAGAGAGAGAGAGAGAGACATGGAGGGAGGGAGTGGCTGGGAGGCAGAGAGGGGAGTTAATCTACCTCCATCCTCATATCTCATCACCTGGCACTGGATGCAGATAGGAGCCAGAGGTTTGCACAGGCGATGCAAAGACACCCATCATTCACCCCCGTCAGATTTAAAATCCTCCTTTTATTCAGAAAACTAATGAAAAAATCTGCTGCCGGTTGTTTAAGACATTATCTAACATTTTTCCCCCCACTTGTCCCAGGATTTCAGGAAAGATTTGATCAGATGTTGTAGTCAATATGGAGATCAAGTGGAGAAAACACACACACGCACACAGCAGAAATGATACTAGATATATCACATCATAGCAGATAAAGCAGATCAGGGAGGCATCCGGGATGAGTGTGCCCTTTCACTTACTATACACTGCAAAAAAAAAAAAAAAAAAAAAAAGAATAGAACAGAATAGATCTTCATTGTCCACAAGTGGAAATGTATTTTCTGCATCAGTTAATGATGTCAAACAGCAAATAAGAACATTACATTAAAAAGACATGACATAAATGACACGGCCTCATATTCAGTCTTAAGATCTGGCTATTCTTAAATCAAGTGAAAACATTTTTTTCCAGTGGGCTGAAATGATTCCACTTGTTTCAAAATCTGAAAACTAGTTTCTACAATTTCCTGGAATCAAGTGTCATTTTCTTCATCCTGGTGGGCTGATCGGCCTTATTTTGCCTTGCTCCAACAAAATATTTGGACTTGTACCCAGAGAAAATATTGACACAGGTGAAACTTCACTAGAAACAAGTGGGACTATCTCATTTGGGATTTTCGCCCCTACAAATTTAGTAAACAAAAATAGGTTTGGAGGCGATATTGGCTGCAGAATATATTAGGATTTAGTGAACTGCCCCCGGTTTTGGATGCTCGCTGTCTCACTGAATATGTTTGTGCATGCATGTGTTAATGCACAAGCATCCGTAATCCATTCTTTCATGCATCAAATTTCAGATCAATTGATTGCAACCACACTTGCCATTAAGGTTTATACCTACCCACCGAGCCATGCTGTGTGTTATCTCTGCGCTGGGTTGCATGCGCTGTTAAGTAGGCATGCGGCCTGATAAGGACTGAATGATGGTCGTGAACCTTAGTTGAAGGGCTTATGGATTAATCCTCATGTTTATGGGTGCTACCACAGAATGGAGCCAAACCACTGAATCTCTCCTGTCACTGTAGATCTGGTGCCTAATGGTGCCTGATGCTGTGGCATATCTCATACACAGCCAGTCATTTCATTTGATAGAAGCAGTGCTGAACCAGAACATGTAGCAAATCCCTGATTAGGAGGGGGTGCTAAGGTACAATAACGGCTCGTATGGTTCGCAAACCATGACACGAGCATGACAAATACAAGCTGTAAACAAGAATCCCCACCTGAGGCGAGAACCGATATCTAGAGTTTGGGGTGCAAGATTATTCACAGCAAAATCCATAGTGTTTTACATGGAAACTAGAATCATTTGAATCCTATTTGTTTTGCATTAGTTCTTTTAACTCGCTGTAGCCTATACTCATTTGGGAAACAATTACCTCACTTGTTCAGTCAAACTGCTGCTATAGAATAAGTGGAATGTGGAAAGCCCTGCAGAGTGAAATCAAACAAATGCACAGTGCATTTACCTCCACCCACTTTGGTTAGACTGAAGTTTTCTACGAGGAAAAGGCCTAAAGCACGTTTCAGGGAACATGCTGTCTTCCTAATCTGCTCTGCCTTTGATCCAAAACTGCTATTAAACCTGCACACTTCTAATCAAGCAAAGCAGTCCATATGTGCTGCTGGATTCCAACTGCAGCACAGTCCCACCCAGCTGCACACAGATGTAAACCGATGGTAAGTGGTGGGCTGGAGGGGTGGATGGGACGGAGAGAGGGCTTAGAGAGCAGAGAGAAAGAGGGCACAAGGAGATTATGGGCTCCCATCCATATGGCCTGGAATACAGTTCTGCTTTTTTTAAGAGATGGGATTAGGCTGCGGTGCTCTTAAAGCCCTTTAACGGGGAGTGAATTGATTTCTCAAAGGCCTCCACTCGTGCCGCACGCCCATGTAGGCAAGACAAACACAAACAAATGTATATGTTGGTCTCTGTGGTTGAGAGTAGCTCATAAGATTAGTCAGCGCTGGAGCTCCATTTGCACTCAGTGATTCCCATTAGGAAGCGTGCGAGACGAATCAACAGGTACAGTCATTAAACCTTTAATATGCTGCATCCAGTTGATTGCTACTATGGGATGCTGTCATCTCTTAAGCGACTATGTGTGTGTCATATCCATGCAATAATTACTCATCTTGTACTTATTAAAAAGGAACACGGGTTAATATATTTTGATGAGACAACCCTCTAATCTCTTCGCGGCGATGTCAGTGTTCTCCATGGCGTGTCACATTCTGGAGGCCGTGAGAAGATTGAAAAACACACTGGCGACCTGATGGACTGAAGAATCCTATGTGTTATGGTTTTTTCGCACATGTGACAGGCTGTTTTCCCTCAGCAGCACCGTCGCTGGCTGTCGTGCTCCATCAGGCAGCTGCTGGCAGATAACGGAGCGGATCGTCGTGTAAACATGTAGGCGGTACACTGGCAGACATTTTTCAATTTTTAGTTATTCCCTAACAAGGCGAGCTGACATTCAAAGGCGCTTTTTCTTTACAGAAGCAGCCCGGCGGGAGGAGTTGCAGGGTGATATTTGCAGGCGTTTTTTTGGAGGATGAGGATCTCCACTGGAGTGGCTCCGGC
>OMLB01063303.1:0-11201 GCA_900302555.1 Myripristis jacobus | reverse complement strand
GTCTCTCACACACACACACACACACACACACACACACACACACACACACACACACACACACACACACACACACACACACACACACACACACGCAAAACACACACAGAGAGAGAATAAAGCCGGTGGTGAGGGAAACTAACGCATCCACAACACTCTATGGACAATGATACATGTTGTATAAATATGCGAACAAAGTACATCTACATATTTTCCAGTGGAGTGAAGGTTTACAATATTGACCTTAAACAAAAGTTGCAAAAGGGCAATTCGTCTTTTCATCGCTCTTGTGGTGCTTCCCCACATGAGAATTCACTTCATTTAACGTCAAGTTTGGTGATGGACAGCGGACAAACATAATGTGATTTAATGATGAGTAAGATAATTTTACAAAAAAAGAAAAATGCCACTTTCTTCTAGGTGATTTGCAATATCATAACGGGCAGTGAATGTGGCGTTAAGCACAGATAAGCCTGTGGACAGACGTGATGGCAAAAAAACATAAATGGCAATAACCAGCAGTAAAAACTCAAAGTGTTCAAACACACTTAATGAATGCATATCGAATTACTAATAAGATTAGAAAAGCTTCGTTAGAAATGAGGAAATTGGACCTTCCCCGAGCAGGTTAAAATACTGGAAATGCATACAGTGAAAATATCAGATATTACACAGCAGCTATACAAACTATGCATTGAATGTATGATATTCAGACACGGAAAACATGATGAAACTGGGAAGTGGAAATTAAACTCTAGATCTTGAGACTAGAGTGAATATTGAATAAGCAGGAAATAAACGTGAATAATCACGATTTATTGGTCAGTTTTTCAAATTAGGGATTTACCCTTTTAAAAATGAATTTACTGAGCGTTTACATTGGCAATAACAGAAAATGCACCTAATCTGTAATAGCCTCGGCGTAATCTCTAACCCCACATAGCCTACTGGCCCAAATTTAGGCTAAATTCACAAAGAAGGGGACTCCAAATTGAAATCCCGCACATTCAATTTGACTATCTCCGAGATGCTTTTTCATTTTGCATTTGAAATGTAGGCTATATTCTGACATTAATTTGAAAGATTCCTGTCTCGAAATTCGGATGTCTGAATCAAAAAGAGATCATAACAGAAGAAATTGTGCATAAAACATTTTTCATTCTGTGCAATCCAATGGGTCCTGTGGAAATGTTATAAAAACCGTATGTGTAGTGTGTTATTGTGGTTTCAAAAAGATGGAATGTATATCTCAAAGTCGTTAACATATATCGTGAAAATGAATATTAAAGAATAAAGAAATAAGTGAAATTATATTGTAAAAATGTGTGTGGTTTTATGTAATGACAACGAAAACGGTGAGAACCATGTATTTTTTCTCTATAATAAAATACCAAAAGATGGAGAAAACAGTCCTACTCATATTTATTGTAATTTTATTCTCTACCCAAATTGGCAATGACGTCTCATGACTCTGAAGCATATCCTAAGGGGTGCCATACCACTGAGTGACTGGCTGCACATAATCACCTGCAAACTGCGTGTGTGTGTGTCTGTGTGTGTGTGTGAATGAGAAAAGGGAGGAACAGAGAATGAAGAAAGTGGGCTCTTTCTCACTCCTACAGTGCTGCACCCTCACAATCATATTCAAAATAACCTACATATATCTCTTATAGTCTTGGGTTATGTTTTTTGATTGCAGGGAATTTCAGATCATTCATGTCTTACATTCCTTCATGCTGTAAATCGTCGTCCTTTCGCCAGATTTTCCGCTGCAGGCTGGGCCCTCACGGCCTACCTGTTCATGCGCTGTGTTGCTCCTGAGCGCAGAGAGAACATCTGGACCAACTCTGTTATTTCTGCGTGGTCTGATCTCCATCTGTTTGAAGCATCAAGCCACTTGGTGCAAACGAATGCACGGAGTTACCATTTACTGCCATAAAGACCAACATCAGATATTATCATCAAGGGCCGATTTCACTTCACAGCACGCAGCGAAATTTAATAGAGATTATAAGAGGCTAAATAAAGGCTCAACTTTGTCTATAGGCTCCTGTTTACGGCTCACATGTGCAGATAGAGGGGTTTTTGGACAAGATCCGATGCAGGTTATGAAGTCGTTTCTAGAATAAATAACAGAACCATCCATGCGGGACAACCTGAACCTAAACCTCTAAACTGCAAAACATTAGGCTATCATTTAGATTCTATCGCGTTATAACTATTATTATTTTATAGAAGATAGAGGACCCTCGACAAAAATAAGAAATAAAAAATTGAGCTGACTCAACACCGCCGTCGATATTTACGTCGGCTATGAACACTTGAGAGCATTCTCCATAATACCGCAAAAAGGAAAAATAATGGCATTATGCACATTAGCAAAATATTATTCAACTAACAATTTTGACATTCAAACCAACACGGCAGTTCCAGCCTTTATCTTCCCCTGCACAGGCCTTTTACTCTACATTACAGATACATAGGGAGCCCCCTAGCGGCCAACACCGGCTCAACACCCGAATACCCATGCAGGCAGAGTATGTGCCGAGAGTTCAAATAGATGCAATCACATTTTTTATTCCCATAACACATGAACCTCTTTTGTCACTCTCCAGCAGCTATCTGCTAACAACGTTGTACTTTATTTTACAGACTGACAGTACACAAAATGTATATGAAACAACCTTATTAGTGTTTTGGCATTGAGCTTGTTGGACCATGTTTCTCTATTTAAACATGAGGCTAAATTGTTTGACCAAAATCTTCTACACCTAAAAATCGGGAGATATTTTATACACTCTATACACTCATTAAAAAGTCAGGGCTGTTTAACTGTGCTTTGATTTTAAAAAGCATAACATGCAAAACAACTACCAAAGCAGTTGAGCAGGTAAAATACTGAACTATGCAAGCACATGAAACAAATGCATTCTGAAACATTTTTTTATTGCAGTAGTAACCCATTTGAAAGTGTCAAGCTGTACAATAGTATGACCAGAAAAACTAATAATTTCAGTCTGCTCTCACCCCAAAATACTTTAACTTTCTCCCATTTAAAATGTATAGTGATCTCAGTATCCTGAACTAAAGATGCCACTGGTGAATGCTTGACAAAACTGGACAGCATGGGTGTTGTTCCAAGCAATGAACACTGTACTGAATATCCCCTCCCCCCCCCAAAAAAGGCAATGTGGTCACTGGTATAAAGTCTTCTACCTTATGTGTAACAATTGCTGGAGTTTAACTTGCCAAAAAACAAATCTTAATTTATAGTAATACAAAAAGGAAACAAGTTTAATACAACTTCACACATTTCATGAACATTTTTAGGACATTTATTACTTCAAGTAGTGAAATTTCAATGAGTCAATATAATTTTCATAATTTCAAAGAGAAACAGTAAAATATTTACAGACATAAGAATGCCATTGAGATGACAAGGACATTCAAAAAGACTGAAAGACAACACAATGGCTTGAGGTGGCTAAAAGAAAGCATTCATACAAAGGAGAAAGGAAGTAAACCACAGTTAAAAGTAGGAGGTTTAGGTGAATCAGCTGCACGTTACACATCTGTTAACAGCCTGTGTTCAGCCCTGACCCGTCAACCCCTGGGCCATGAAAACGTGTACAGCCATCACCTAGTGGGTGGTGGGGGCTACATGGGCTCACTGTGCGGGCTCCGTACTGGCTGACAGGGTGGTGGGTTTCTTGGTAGAGTTCTCCACCACCCAGGGGTGGGTCAGGACTCCCTCGATGGG
This sequence comes from Myripristis jacobus, assembly GCA_900302555.1. Lineage (NCBI taxonomy): Eukaryota > Metazoa > Chordata > Actinopteri > Holocentriformes > Holocentridae > Myripristis > Myripristis jacobus. The sequence goes on along the minus strand of OMLB01063303.1, from coordinate 7,444 downwards.
CAGCCTGTGCATGGGGTTGTGCTTCAGCAGCCTGCCAATCAAGTCCTTGGCACCTGCGCTGACATTGGCTTGAGCTGGGTAACTGAACTCCACCTACATGGACAATGAAAAGATTTTTAGAAAAACAACAACAATCAATACCAATTATGAGCCAAACTTGCCTGCAGACTAAAATTAAACTTCCAAAGGTGAAAATGAAATAAAAACACTGAAAAAAGGCAGAACTGAAAAATGCATTGCTATAGGTCACAAAGAAAACTGAATTTCATTGGTGTCCAAGCTCTCATAATTTGACTTATTTCAGATTGAAACAGAATGTTAGCGTGAAGCTAATTCACTTAAAAGTGGACAAATTGGAGCATAAACACAAAATGTCAAAAAAAGGTAATTAAGCCTTTTTCATACCCGTTGTAGCTGCTGAAAAAATCCACTGTGAAATGGCTTGCTCATGCTCTTGAGCGATCAAATGCCAGATGCTTCAAAACAAATTAATTCCAGCCACTGGGAATCAGCAACCGGGATGTCTTTAGAAAAGCAAAGTTTTCAGCAGATGATCACCCGAAAATACATTGCCATTCCACGTTGCCACTAATGCCACTTGTGAATTTTTAGAAGTTCCAGATTTTATGTGACGGCTCTATGCTTTTCTGAGATGTTTTATTGGTGGAAATTTTATGTATTCCTAGTGGCACATCATAAAGTAACCAAGAGGAAAAGAAAATTCAAAAGAATTATGGAATTTAAAATAAATATACCAGAAAATAAACTAATTTTTTGACAATTATTGTTAAAACTAATGTATGCTAGAGTTATTCAATAAGAACAAAAGGCCATTTTAATTTCACTGTGACTTAAAATAAATGAATAAATTATCGTAGATCTCATACTAAGTTCATTTTGCATTCATCAATTGATCCAAATGACTGAACCCCAGTTGTTGCCGTCTCCTGTGCACCTTTCCTTACCCTTGATATCTTGCGGTAAGTCTCCTCGTGACTTTTTGTTTCAAAAGGGGGGTGGCCCACCAGGAACTCATAGCACAGGACCCCTAGACTCCACAGGTCCACCTTCTCGTCATGAGTTCTTCCCTCGATCATCTCTGGAGGCAGGTAGTCCAGTGTTCCACACAGGGTGGACCTCCTGAACAGTGCAAGTCACACAAACATAACTGGGATGTGGGACCCATTCGCCTCAGGCGATACATTGTTTAAGAAAACAGCCAACAGAAATTACAAATGCAAGCGAATGCAAACACAGCCCTCCCGTCTAACACTGGGATACTACAGTTTTATCAAAAAGGCCCTACACACGCAGCACTTTCTATCACTAAGGATCAAAACCGACAGGCACTGTTTGTACAGCGGTATGTGCATACCTGGAGGATGGTGTGTGGACAGACCAGCCAAAATCAGCAATTTTCAGCTCCCCGGTGGCTCCCAGTAATAGGTTCTCTGGTTTGATGTCCCTGTGGATTACCTTCTTAGAGTGGCAGTAGTTGAGGGCATCTGCCAACTCCATGATGTACTAGGAGGGGGGAAAAAAAAAAAAAGAGAAAATGGCATATAGAAAATCAGTTTAGTGATGTGACCAGGCCAACAGAGTAATGAAAAGTTGGCAGTTGGGAGGAGGTTAAAAGTCCTCATACTGTATCAAACTGTAGAAAACATGTAATCAAAATATGAAAATCACCATCATTTGGGCTTTAAAGGTTTTCACACAGCAACAGTGACACTACAAAATGCCAACGAGTAATCAGGATAAATCAATGATGGCCTATAAAAAAAAACAACAAAAAAAAACAAAAAACAAAAAAAAAACTACATGTATCCAAGTTGGCGCTGTGAACCAGTCAATGAAAAGTCACATGTAATTTATGAAGGTCTTGATTCAGCAGGCAGACTTACTGTTGCACTCCTCTCCTCATTGAAACTGCCACATCGTTGTAGCTCGCTGTAGAGCTCTCCCTTAGGTGCAAACTCCAGGATGAGATACACACGGGATGCATCATGGAAGTAGCCATAGAGGCGCAGGATATTAGGGTGCCTGTGGGAGACAGATACAGCACACAATTCTAGAAATGTTTGTTGCTAAACTCAACCAATATTTCAAGATGTACAGACTGCTTTGCTTAAAGTCAGAATTCAGTTTTATTTATTACAGACATCCCCTTAGCTGACAACTCCGCAACAGCCGCTTATCCTCTTGCATTACACGTGTTGCAAAAAAATGTTTTGTTGCTGCTGCCAAAATGTATTCATGAGCTACAAAACGACAGAAGATGTGTGTAAAGAGTGAATAACTCATGTTATGAGAGCACAAACTGAGAAAGGCTGTGTTTTAGCTTCAGGTTCATTTCAGCTTATAATCAATGGAAGCTTTTTGTTGAAAAAGGGGGGCTCATTTTGTCAGTCTGACTGGTTTTGAAGGTCAGGATGAAACACAGACACAAGGGAGTCAGCACTGATAATGGCCAAATGTAAAAAGGGTTTAACCTTCCAACTGCATTTAAAAAAAAAAAAAAAAGGACCATATCAGTGGTTTTGCATATTTACACTTGTTATTTCTGCCATCTTTCCTGTAGTGGAATGAATGTTTCCAGTCATTCCACTACAATATGAAAACAAACTTTCAGAGACAACAAATTATCCCTGTGATAGAATCATTCACATTGTTTTTCCTAAAAGCAGCAGCACTGCTGTGTTGGATACTGCTGATACAGTCGTTCTGTCGGAAAATAGTCCCTGGGGAAACACTGCTTCGCGTTGCCAATTATTAGTTCAATGGTTTATCAGTGGTGACAGTGTTGTCAGCCACAGGAGCAGATCATTAAACAAAAAATTTTCAATTGAAAATCGACAGATTTTCAGTATATGTTGTGAAATCTTTAGTATCCAATATGATTAGCAAAATGGTTTGCTGCAATGTAAAATGTGCATTAATGTAGTTATAAAGTAAATGGTCCAGACGTTCAGTATCACTGGTACAGTTCTTTAACATGTCAGCTTGCAGTTATTGTGGCGTCAATATGACATCCTACCTGCTCCACAACACAAGGAGACCTTTGAGCTGAGACGAAACAAGCCGCAATAGTTACAAACAGCAGCCAGAGATTTGTACAGTGAGCAACAACGTCTGCACTTTTAAGTACATGTGTCACATTGGACAAAATGAATGACTGCCTTTGAAGACTTCATTTTAGGGTTTATATTTTCATCAAGACAGCAGAAAAAAAAAAACAAATATCAAGCTCAAGCCTCAATGCATGACACACATTTGCCATTGAAAGTTTAACCATGGCAAACCTAGCAACTTAAACACTTTCATCAAAAGCAATGGAACACAGGCAGGCACAGGAGCAGCTTTCAACATCCGATTCCCAGTGGCTCTAGTGGGGCTGCAGAACGGTCTAGACCACAGACAGTATTACAAACTTGTTTGATTTTCTAGGACAAGAACCTGGACAAATCAGAATGAACTGTAGTATGAAAGGGACATTATGGCCACGAATGCTCCACAACACCTGAGAACTGCTGGGCTGTGTTGGTGACCTCCATCACATGCAGTTTGTAAGAAACAAAACGCCGCTTGTAAAACATGTGGTCCCTGGTTTAACATCTGCACGTTAAACTACACTAGAAAGGACCTTTAGTATGAAATGCTCGTTTCGAAGCCTGTTAGAATTTTTAATGTCATGTCGTATGTTATAGTGACATAACCACAAGTAAATCAAATCTGTCATCTACCTGAGGTGAGACTGGATCTCCACTTCTCTCCTCAGCTGGTGCTCCACTCCTGCCTTTTCCAGCTGCTTCTTGAAGAGGACTTTCAGGGCCAAGATGAACATACTTTGACGCTCTCTCGCCAGGTAGACATTGCCAAATTTACCCTTTCCTAAGGGGCGACCAATGTCAAAATTTTCCAGGCTCCACCGCTTCCTATGTGGGCACAAGAGGACCAACTGGTTGAGAACATTTGAAATCTTTCACCACCAACCTGCAACTCTTTCTTTGGAAAATTTCTCTTTAACTGACTGAACTTACTTTGACGCAGAGGCATTTGTGCAGTCATTCTTTTCAGGCTTGCCTAAATGGAGAAGAAATTGCATGCATTAGCAGCCAAAGGCACACAAGATAGTCAAACCACAATGAGTTTATCAACACTTACTTGGAGGCTTGTCTTGCTTCGATGGTTCTGTTGCTGTTTTGGTTGGCACAGGGTTCACCTTGGGCACATTTGTCCTCTGCTGGCTTTGCTGGGTACTGGGTTTGGATTGTGCTGCAGGATTTACATTCTGAGTAGCAGGCTTCATATTCTGGTCGGCAATATGTGTAGTCTTGCTAACAGCACTAACGTGAGATATTGGCTTCTGATGGCTCACGGGTCGTTGAATGCGCTGAGGTCCATTTGATAGACCCAGTACCCGCTGTGGCTGGGTTGGTGTGACTACCGGCTTTTGTTGAATGGTCTGTGACTGTGACACAGGAATCCGTTTTGGTCCATCACTGCTTACCTGTAACTCAAGAGGAGCACAAAACACAATGACCTAACTTGTGGAGGAGCGGCTAAAATTAATACACTGTTTGAAAGGCTTAATATTAGAGCAAGAAATGTAGAACGGGAATACTAAAAAAAAGACTACTTATTTTATTTATTTATTTATTTTTTTTTACAAATTTTAAACCACATTTTTATTACTGAATCGATATCAAGTAAGGAAATTGGTATCATATGAAAGTAGATACAATCTAAAGAATCTGTTAGTAACAAGCATGTCAGGCTAGATTGTTGCCAAGGGAGTAAAATATTGCTTTAGAGTTAGGCTAAATTTTGGCAAGGGAAAGACCGGCATGACCATTTTTAAAGAGGTCCGCTGACCTCTGACCTCAAGATATCTGAATGAAAATGGGTTTGATGGACACCCACAGCTCTCCCCTGTGCAGACATGCCCACCTTACGCCAATCCCATGTGGTTTTGGGCACAAACCATGCAAGTTTTTAGATGGTTATATTATGTGTATTTTATACTATGCTAAAATTGTGTATGTCTGCATATTAGGGTGAAAGCAGTCTTGAAGTTGCATGAATTGGTTTGACTGAAAATCTGACACTCTTGTGGATTTGGTGAGGCCAATTTTATTCATGTGTGAAGATGTTAGCCCCCGTAATAGCCATTTCATTGTGTTGAGACCATTTTCTGGAACTTTACATCTACAAACTAGAGGATGATTAAAAAAAGAAAAACCAATAACATAATATCAAGTCGCAATACATATAAAATTGGCACCCAGGCATCATGATAGCATCGAATTGGGAAATAAGCACATCGCCCTGCTTAATACCAGTGCCTACATCATGAACCAAGCAGTTTTTGTCTTCAGTGTAGCAGCACTAATTACGGATATTTTTCATTTTATCAAGAGTTGATGTTCAAGATTTGTGCTACCTTCACGTCAGGCCTTTGTGGCTTGATCTCCCTTGACAGCTTGAGCCTGGCAGAATCCATACTGTGGGGAAAAAGGAAGATGAGCCTCTGTTATGTTAATCAGACAAACCACATACAGCAGCACCAGCAGCAATGTCACTCACCCCCACAAAATCTGCTGAAACTACCATTCACTATCAAACAGTGGAAAAACAAATCTAATTTGTCAATTATTTTTACTTGAACGGTTTCTTGGGCTGAATAACTTCACAGGCAAAACAAACAAAAAACCCTCCATATCAATTGTGTTACACTTCAGTTTTCTGTTTAAGCTGGAGGCAAATGACAATGTTAAGGAGCAAACACTCTGTAGTTTGATAAAGTGATGGTAGTTTTGCCTTGAATTCCAGTATGATCTCCATCCTCGTGTTGCCAACGTACGCTACATTAAAAGAAAGCGTTAAATCAGCGAGCTAGCTTTAGCCTCACTAGCGTAGCGTCTGAAGCTAGGATGTTTGGTAGCCATAACTACCAACATACGCACACGCTAAACCACTATTAATTATTATATAACGCGACTTACCTACATATATTATTGCACAGTAGCCGGCAACAAGACCTCCCCGGTGTCCACTCGAAAAAAAGCTAAAGGGAAAAAGCGAGCAGGCAGCTAACCAAGCTATCTGTTAGCTACCCCACCAGCTGGCTACGTGCTCGTTAGCGTACATACATGCACAGCAGGCAAGAGTCTGTATCTCAAACCAACCTCTCTTCAAAGATTTTAACAGCAGCTATTAATTCTTGTCTATGTATAGCGATATATATTTTTTAAAAAAAGAATAAGTGATTAGTTCTAAGCAAAAGGACCGTCTCAGCCCTCCGCCGTCATACTTCCTTCAGACGCCACTTGTTTGATTTCAAATGTCCCTCTTTTAAAGGCTTTAACTGCATACGAGGTTCTCATTGGCTGAAGCGACGCTCGGTACTCGGTCACCATTGGCTGATACGAAATCACAACTGACGTAGTCGTGACGTTAGAGGAATTCCTCCAAACCAGCAGATGGCAGCAGAAAGGTGGTGTCGCTCTCTCAATTTTCAGTTCAGGTTCAACTCAATTTTCTCTCTCTCTCTCTTTCTCTCTCTCTCTCTCTTTGAGCTATCATTGCCTACTGTAAGCTGGTGAGCCACTGTGCACCAAAAAACATTGTGACAAATAAAAAAACAGTGACAATCTATGGTGAGACTTGGAAACCTACCAAGAAATTAAAACTTATCTTGAACAATTAATGACAACATTATTGTTCATGCTGTATTTGGATTCACCTAAGCTTCCAGAAAATGGTCACTAATCTTCCTGGCACTTCCTGACAAAAACGAGCCAAATGAAAAGTAAAAGTAAAATAACTCTACACATGAAACAAAATCATAACTTACAATGAAAACAAAACGGAAATTGTCAGATACACAACAAAAAGCAAAAAATAAAAACAATAAAAAAAAACTGAACAGAAAACCACAATAATATCAATAAGAAATTCATCAGATTCTGTTTTAATAACCTTTTAATAGAAAATCTGCTTTCAGCCTGTCTGATATTGATGAGGAGTGTGTTCCCAGCAGAAGAAGCTCTGCAGAGAACAGCTCTTATCATACAGGTACCTCTTGGACTTCTTGGAGATTATATATATATATAGTTGCCAAGAATGTGCAAAGCAGTAATCAGAGCAAAGGGTGGCTATTTTGAAGAAGCTAGAATATAAAACATGTTTTCAGTTATTTCACCTTTTTTTGTTAAGTACATAACTCCACATGTGTTCATTCATAGTTTTGATGCCTTCAGTGAGAATCTACAATGTAAATAGTCATGAAAATAAAGAAAACGCATTGAATGAGAAGGTTTGTCCAAACTTTTGGCCTGTACTGTATAAAAACACATCAGGTCAGCCATGAAGAACTGAATGCATTTCGTTAGTTGATGTCCATGGCATCATGTCACTGCATACGACCCAATACAGCCACTGT
>OMLB01063302.1:14141-31230 GCA_900302555.1 Myripristis jacobus | reverse complement strand
CAACGTTGGCTGCTACTGTGCTTAACTGCTGCCAAAAAGATGATAGCCATGAGGTGGAAGGCCCCACATTCTTTGTCATATCTCCAGTGGGAATCATCTGTAGTGGATCTGGCTGGACTGGAGATGTCGGTGGCCCGCATGCATGGGGCAACAGCTCAGAATATTAACAATTGGTCTTCCCTTATCAATGCCATGCAGGCGGGTCACCGACCTTCTCTGGTTGTAACCACATACATGGTAAGCCATTGTGATTGTCTTATATTTTGTATGGTTGTTTGTTGTGCGTCTTTTGTGTTATAATTTACAAAATAAAGAAAAAATTGATAAAAAAAAAAAAAGCAAAACAAAAAAAAACATCCGGGCTTTCGCAAAACACTGTAGATAACCAGCCCGCCAAAATTGAGCTTGTTCATGGAGTGAGCATGTAGAAAAAAAATACAAAGAAGAGGAAAGTTGGATAACTTCATTCATTCAAAATTTATTTTTAGGATCACTTTTTCAGGGAAAACCTTGAAACAATCCAGAAGGGTCGGCTATCACCTGTCTTGTCAGGACTGGTGTGTGCTAGCAAGAGCTACCATAGGCATTTTCAAGCTGGCAGCTAACGCTACAGCTGTGGGGTTTTGTTGAGAAACAAAAACTAACGTTGCCATTTCGGGGACACAAGTTGGACTACAAAAAAGGACAAGTCAGCTGTTGAACTATTTTTCTGGGTAAGCTGAGATGCCACTTGACTTATCCCGTCTGGAGACTATGCTGTGCCATGTCTGACTTCGAGGAATGGAGCCCTTCTGACCTCTTCCGCTTTGTCCAGCAGAGAGGACTGACTGAAAGCATGTCCCAGCTCCACCTTCTCACTTACCTGGTCTGGACCATCCCGCGTCCACAGCCTCTGGACAGGCTTGTCTTTCTTAGAAGGGATAGCAGAATGGACTTCATTTTAAGTGATCTTCATTTGGTGAGTGCTTCATTAGGGGCCGGGCAGCCTAAACTGCCAGGACCCTCTTGTATTCCTGTGTGTTCTTCTTTCTTTCTTTCTTTCTTTCTTTCTTCCGAGGAACTCCTACTTCCCATGCACTAAAAATCACCAAATTTTTCAAATGTCACCAAACTTGCTACAGAGCATCTTCAGACTGTCCTACACAAACGATCCACACAGATTTTTGATTTATCAAAAACTGAGCATACAGTGCATCAAAATGTTTGACTGTAAATGGTACTGTAAACATACTCTTCCAAATTCTTGGTAAATAAATCTTCAATGTTCATGAAAAAAACGGACAAAGTTTTGGAGTCATGGTAGATGATGTGTGGTAAATTTAAGAACTGTATCTTAAAAACTCAATTTTTGACAGCATTTTGAATTTTGCTCTCATGTGAACAATTGGAGTCAATACAGGAATGGCATTTTTAAACATCAGTTTTTCACTTATGGAGCAAATCAATCATTGTTAAAAACAAATGATCAACATCTCCATGCTGTCTAGATACAATATGTGTATTTTCAGATTTTTGTCTGAATTTTTGACAGCTTTTTAAAATCTGCCTTTCCATGCATGGATGGCTGCTGTCCTGCACACCAGTGATTGGCTCAGTCAGTTTGTGAAGCTACAGGTGTAACTTTAGGTAGCTTCTGACTGGAAGGTATGCTAAGAAATGGTTTTGCAAACATATACATATGTGCTGGATGAGTATGCTTCATTGACGAGTTACTGCCCAGTAAATCCCAGTTCCATTTCTCTTCTGAATGAGAAATGTGAAAGTACTTGTTGCCTTATTTTGAGCAATATCTGATAAGGTCACTGCAGCATATTTTGTTGCAGTGTTTCTAAAAATAGAAGCCAACTCCAATCGTTCCTTCACCCAATGTCTTTGTTGATTGCTTCATGGGCACAAGTTGCTGGTTGTTCACTGTGCAGGTGTCATTGTGAGCGTTGTCAGTCTGTGGAAATTTATATAGCTGGATCTGTAACGCTAATTTTAGGTTGACCTTTGTTCATTTTTTGGTCTTAATTTGTTTGAATTTATGTTGGGTATTGCAGTTTTCAGGCACCAGTAAGTATGAAATGGATAAATTTGTCATTCATTTCTCAGTAACCAGCATGCAGTCAAGACACATTTCAGCAAGAAATACATTCATTTTATAATTACTGATAAGCACAGTTTTCTATGCAAGTTGTAAGAAGTAGACTGTAAGTTTACAGTATGCATCTTGACTTTTATTGCCTTGGACATGAAATGGCTATGGCAAGTGAACAATGGCTGAACATGGCCTACAACAGAGAGCCGGTGTTTTTTCTGATTTGACCTAAAAATGTGTCGTCTACTTGGTGTGAGAAATCTGTCTACATGTAACTTTTTCTTATGACATTGCTGCTTCTACTTCCGGCAGGCAGATATTAACTCTAGAAGTGAAAGTATGTCTAAGATCAAACAAATATAAAAAACACTGGATTACGGTTGGATCCATTTTGAATTAATTAAAACTCTGGACATTTTACTTTGATTCCAGCTAAACATATATGTGAAATAAGGCAATATATGATTTGCTTGTACTATTTGGCTTTGTAAAATAATCCAGTGTTAGTGGTTTTCATCCTCTAAAAGTGCCGGGACCAATACTTTTTAAGGAATAGCAGCTGTGGGACCACAAAGCAGTCATTCCCATAGGATAACGTGATGTATATTGTATTTTCTTGTTTTTGTTATTCTGCAGCTAACCATCTCTTACTCTTTTCTATTTTTTATGGCTTTGCGTGCCTGCTGCCTACTCAAATATTCTCAGCACAACTGCTACAGGATTTAATAGGAAAAGAAATGTAAAGGATCTAAAGCAAAAGCATTCGTCGTCAGGACTTGGTTTCAACACCTGGAAATAAGGGAAAGGGCTCGGTGATTTGCAGCGATATTAAACAAACATAATGGGAGAAATCCAGCACAGAAAGAGGGAGAGCTCACCATTAAGCTCAATGGAAAAAACAGACTCACACCCCAAAACAGTAAAACACCACCAGAAACACTGTTTTTAAAGAGCTGCAATATGTTTTAGGGTGGGAATCTCCTTCAGGCACAATATAGTTTGCTATTATAGTCATCATGAGGTTTTGCTTACTTAATTAAGAGGCAGTTTGCATTTTTAAAATATTGACTGAGGAACTTGAGGTTGCAGATTTTAACGTTTTGGAGCTAAACTGTTCAAAAATGCACAAAAGGACAAAAGGACAGGCTGCTATCACACTGTCCATGCCATCTCACGTCTGTCTCCGACTCTGTATCTCTCAGCCTGAGTCTTCCTCTTGCCTCCCTGTCCTCTGTTTCATTCCTTCGGGTCATCTTTCATTTCCAGCCCCTTTCCCACATCTTACTCCCAATGTTTCCTTTTTTCTTATTCTGTCTGCTGGTTCTCCTGTGTTTCTCCATCTCCTGCTCTTTTTCACTCTTTATTTCTTTACATGCCTGCTGTCTGTTTTACCCTTTCGCTCTCTCTTTCTCACTCTTTCTTGGTAACTCTCCCCATCTTTCGATCACTTCTTGATTTTGTCATCGGCCTCAACCTCTCTGTCTCTTTCTTTTTCTCTTTCTCTTTCTCTTGGTCTCTCTCTCTCTCTCTCCCTCTCTCTCTCGCTCTGAGTGACACATTGGTGTGAAGAGGTGTTCCAGGCCAGCTAGGCAGTCAAGCCTGACAATGTGACTGTCCTCCACTGAGATAGAGAAATATAGAGAGAGAGGAAGATAGCAGGGAGTGGAAAAGAGAGTATGAAAGAAGGGAGATGATGCATTAAGATGGATACATGGATGGGTAGAGAGGGAAGATAGAAAGAGATCACGACCATCTCTGTGTGTTCCTCTCTCTTTACTCCCTATGATTGCAGTGGCTGAAGTCAATAAACAAGCTCTTTTAAAATGTGTCTCTCTAAACTTTTCACCTTCCTGCTTTTACTTGGCATGCTGGAAGTAATTTAACTTCTAGCCAAATCAATAAAACAGTATAAGGTTGCAGCCTAATAAATTAATCTTAGGCTGTGTATAAGACAATGCTGTTCTCATTGATTATCTGTGTGTGTGTGTGTGTGTGTGTGTGTGGTGCAAGCATCCACGTGGAGAACATTCAACATTTGCCATACCCGCTTATTCCCATTCAGGGTCACTGATGGGCTGGAGGCTATCCCAGCATGCACTGGGCAGGTTTTCAGTCCATCAAAAGAATGATTTTTGAATAATAATTGATTAATTAATTGATGGCTAGTTACATTCTATCCTCCCATGCGAGTGGGAATGTCTAACTCTAACCCCACACCAGATTTAAAAACACTGTATACAGTGAAATACAGAGAGATTTACCTGGCGGTGATGGGCTTAATCAGCATTGTGTGAACTCGTTTGGAAAGGGCTTGAATGTAACAGACATCCAATCATGTGTAAAAGTTACGCACTATAGCTTTAAGAAGCTCCCAAAAGCAGGCACAATGAAGACGGTTGAGTACTTTTTTCCTTGCAGTTACTTAACACTAAAATGAAACCTTAGGCACTGATGAATGAATAGGCTGAACAAATATTCTGTCAGAAAATACTTAAAAATAGTATTTTCCTACCTGCCACTTTAGCATTATAGGGAGAAAAAACTCAGTGGAGTTTTCTAAAATTAACAAATAACAAAACAAACAAACAAACAAACAAACAAAAACATAAACTAGTCCACCACATTCAGTGAGGAATTGACATTTTCAACAGTTTTCACACTATCATCACATGGTGCTCATTTGTTTCTCTCATCCTCCTTGCTACAACTCAGTATTCACCCGTCACTCTCCATTTCACACTGTTGATCTCCCCTTGTGCAACTGACAAATTCAAAATTCTCATTTGTTTTTTAAATTTCTATTATTCTCTCTTCCTTTTGTAAACATTTTTAGGTATGTTAAACATTCAGTGCATCTGATCCACTCAACAGTTCAACATGCAGATCCAAAATAAGTTTCCTGTGTTGCTCAGGAGCACAACACTTGTCTAAAACGCTCTTTCAAACAGTTTGTTCTTTAGCACTGTGGCCTTCGTTGAGAGTTTGTTGCCAACTAGTTCCATCACATGTTTTTGCAGAACCTCAAATGTGTACTTCTGGTTTGTTGGATAGCTCAAGTCCAGTGAGTACATGAGGCCAAACAACATGGCAAGCGCATTTGTAATGTTACCAAGGTCATGGAGCACTTGGACACCTTCGATGATGATTCCAGCACCTGCCAGGCCATCTGTGGGCTCTGCACCTTCAATCTTTATGGCAAAGATTCCCAGGACTGTCTGGTCCATAGCCTCTTGGTTGTCTTCAACATTCTCAAAAACAAAACAAATAAACTTTCAGTTACAACAAACACACCAGAAAAAAAATCTCCATTTATTATTTATCCAACCTCCAATTATCTATCCTTCCAAGACCACATTTAATATTGTCTGGAAGGATATAGCACCATCCATAAATAATACCTTAAAGCAGTGGTCCATAAACTGCTGTTTGTGTGAGTTCAGTGGAGGGATTTTTACAATGGAAGCATGGCCCAAATCTTTCTGTCTGAACTAAAGTAAGCAGGGCTGTGTTAGTATGTCAGGCAATCTGATGCATTTTTCTTGTTGTCCACAAATCTCATGTTTGGATCCAAAACTATAAGGAATTGCTCTGCAAAAGTGTTGTGTGTACCCTAAGCCTGATATCTTATTCTTCTGTGGTATAGACTTGTCCAAAACTACTAAAATCACAATCATATTTTCAGATGCTGGAGAGAAATTAAGTAGAAAGCAGAGGCAAAAATACTTACCATGCACTCTCTTATGAGATTTTCAGGGTCTTCACTGAGGTAAACCATTAGTGCTTTCAGTACGCAGGCTCTTCTTGTTTCAACAGCTTCATTCTACAGCAGAGAACAAGGGAAGAGGGGTTATATTGCATATTGGTTATACTAACTGAACTGCAGGGTTCAGTTAGTGAAATTTAAGACCTTTTTAAGACTATTTTGATTAAAAGACCTATAGGAATTACGAAAAATAATTTCAGTCATTCCAAAATTTCCTTGAAAGAAAGAAATTTATTGCAGTTCATTTTAAGTAACAAGTAAAAAGTAATACATTTTTCTGAAGTTAAAAGTAGTTCTTTCATTTTAATTGAAAAATTCCAAAGGAATAAGTGTGTGTGCATGTGTGTGTGTGTGTGTGTGTGTGTGTGTGTGTGTGTGTGTGGTGCAAGCATCCACGTGGAGAACATTCAACATTTGCCATACCCGCTTTTTCATATTCAGGGTCACTGATGGGCTGGAGCCTATCCCAGCATGCACTGGGCAGGTTATCAGTCCATCACAGGGCTAGCACAGACAGAAAGGCAAACACAGATAAATGGACAAACACTGAGTCACATTTACACCTGTGGGTAATTTAGTCTCCACAGTCTGCATGGCTTTAGACTGTGGCAGGAAATCCAGGCAAACATGAGAGAAACACGGAAAGTCCACACAAAAGTATCAGGACTTTGAGGCGACAAGCTCTTCACACGTAACTACTGTGAACACACCCCTGCCCTCCTACAATCAGCGAAGAGAGAAAATGGAATGACATGATAGACACCCCTTTTGCCCAAACATCACTAGCCATATGTGAGTCAAATGGAATATTTTAGCTTCAGATTATCCTCTGTCTGTCCATTTCACAAAGTGTGTATTGCAGTTAATATGATTGACAAATCTCATAATTCTAGGATAAACTGTCAGAGTGAATACCAGCTTATCATATAGCTTGAATCACTGACACTGAACAGTTTCTACTCTACTAGTTCATGTTCCTTGCATGTTCATGTTCATGCGCACAAGCACCACCAACTCCATCAGACCAAGTATGGAGCAGAGACAACATTTCCCTACCATATGGTCTTATATTGTTTATTATACAACATGTAGATCCGACTGAGCAATCTGATTGGCCAATTGGACGTTTGAATGTGCTCAAATGAGCATGACAGCACGGGTAGCCGTGCTCAAATGAAAAATACCTCATGACTGAAAATATTACTCTGCCTATATCTTATTGCCAGAGTCTGTGTGGTTTCCATGGCAACATGAAACGTTTCAGTGAAACCCGCATCAAAAGCCGCTGTCAACTTTGTTTGCCTGCATAATGGACCATTTTGTTGTCAATTTTGATTTCTTTGGTGACCTAAGTTTGGATAAATGGCTGAACGAGGAAGACAAGACAGAACAAAAAAAGGAGAGATACGCGAGAGTGACGAGTGAAGAGCTGGATCAGCTGGAGAGTCAGGAAATTAAGCCAGTTCGGCCCGGTCAACGTCTTGGGCCGTCAAATGTCTACAAGAGTACCTGACAAACACCAGGCAAACAGCTGATTTCTCACCTGTAAGTAAAGAAGAGCTAAACAAGATCCTCCGTGAATTCTTCAATTTCTATAATAAAGAGAATGAAATGCCCAGGAAGAGTTCACAGCACAGACAGTACCTGTAAGATTTTCCACGGAGATATGCGGCTATAACTTTGTTCTTGTTATTAATGTGTTAATATTATCAGTTATTAATCAGCCTATTAATCGTTATTAATTTGTTTATTCTTTATGAGTTGCCTAGGGCATTGATTTAATTAATTTGTCAAACTGTTTGCATTTGTACATGGAATTGAACATTTAATAAATCAACATCTGTGAAAACTGTCGTCTTTATTTCAGAGGTAAATTGATAACAGCCTGAAAAGGTGATTAGCAAAAGCCCCGGAAAGGTGGGGTTGAAATTATATTCAGCCTTAATGTTACTGCTAACTGTTGTTACTTTTGCTGCTTAGCCACATTAATCAGAGCTAACATTAAATTGGAGTGACACACCCCCAGCTGAAATAAAGCATCTGCTGGTTAGTTTATTAAAAGGTAGATGTTTGTTCTGGCACTGACACTGGAGAGCAGTAGCCTGTATTTAAATATAACTGTTAATATAAGTTTGTTGTAGATAAAGATCAGCTGTCCTGGTGAGGCACCTGTTCGATTAAAAATGACTGAGAAGTCGGCAGAAGTATAACTATCAGTCCATGAAAAACATTTTTTTTCCCAGTGGATATTCTAGTTACAACATGATTGAGCTAGCAAAGCAGTTTTGTGCTGCTGTGTGTGTTATTTATTCAGTTTTGGGAAACAAGACAAGGACTAGTTAACGTCAGATCTCATGTATTTCTACTGAAACGGAGAGAATACTAGCAAAAAACCTCCATATTTTGAGAGCGAAATGCCCATATTATGAACACATTTTGATTTATTCCTTTTATTTTGTTGGTAATAGTTGTATAGTTCTAGGCCCTGGCCGCATCACTGTCGTGACAATAATAACAGTCAAACACACCCTCTCGTGGAATAATGCTTAATTATAGCACAGCCATGCTGTATACTTGATTCTGATTGGGCAGTTGAAATATTCTGACAGACTGCTGTCAAGTGTGATCTGTTTGTTCCAAATTAATGCACCTCACCAAAAAAAGTTTTGCTGCTGTGTGTGCTGTGCTGTGCTGTGGGTTAGCAGGCTAGCTACATTTACATAAAGAAGTCGGCTCAGTAAGCTAGCTGAAATGCGATCCTGAGTGTTAAAACAGCGTTCTAACTGTTACTGTCCGGCTCCAACCATTGCAACAGCAGGCCAGTGCCTGTCCTTAGCCAGCTGTCTGCTTGTTGGAAGCTAACTAGCTACTTAGCAACATTGATACATAAACAGTAGCGGTGTAACCATTCAATGAACCCATGGTTCTGCTGGTATTGCAGTTTTTGGTCATGATTTTGGCTATGGTTTGGTGTGTTTTGTACGTCAAGGAGTTGAAAACATATTCCAATTTCCTATGTTCTCCGTATTTTGTCTTATTTGCAAAAGTAACTTTTTTTTTTCATCCAGAGATTTGGGATAACAATATGAGATCAACAAATATTCTTTCAAGGGCAAAAGTCTATTGAGACTATTTAAAACAAACATAAAAATACTTGAAGTATATTCATTAATTCTTCAGCTCAGTGTGTGGTTGGATGGCTCTCATACAGTGGATGTGTTTGTAACATGTAGGATGTACTGTGTATTGAACAGTTTTTTTACGGTTCGGTTTTGCAGCGTATTGAATGGTTTCTTTTTATTACAGTTTGGTTTTACATCCCTAATAAACAGAATGGCACCGCCCACCCTTGAAAAAAGTTTTATTGCACTTTCTTTGGTTTTACTACCATCATATTGGTATGTAGACTGCTATCCAATACATTTAATAAGAGAGATAATCCAGTCTGAGATGGTCTTTGATCAAAAAATAATGACCTTGGCGGAGCACTCATTGCATGCGGTCTGACTTCGAGACCCAGAGGAAGATGCTCCTGGCTCCCGGGGTTCCAGCCATTCTGTCCTTTATTGGCTCCTCTCAAATTGGACTGTAGTGACAGCTTTTTAAATTAGGGTTTGCTTGATTGGCTGGTCCTTCAACACCCCAATCAGAAAACTAGCTAGCCTGTAAGTGCAAATAAACAATGATACAGTAGCTCAAGATAGTAAACTGTAATACAGTTATGATAAATACTGCTGCAGAATAAGTTGTAAATTCAGTCAAATCAGCCAGAAATACAGCTCCACGTGTCTGTACATACAAACAGGCATGCACACCAAATGAAAAATCAGATGAAATTACATCTTGCTCTTATGTGTCAGGTGCCTAGCCAAACTCACCTCAAGCCTCAAGCTGATTAGTTGGATCTTCATGCGTGTGTTAGGTCCACTCAGTATTCCTGGCAGGCCCCTCTTGGGCTTGGTCTGGCAAAAACTTATGACACTGAAAAGTAAAGCTAATTAAGTCACACTGACCATCTGCCCTTACAGTTATGTGAGCCTTTCAACACCATATAAGGTCAGTAGTACACTTTAGTAGTGCCAAGTGTCTCGATTGATTCAGGTTTGCTGCTTTGCTCATTCAAATAGTTGGTAAACATAGCACTGACACAACTGTGTGTGTGTGTCTGTGTGTGTCTGAGAGATCTGCCTGACAGTAATGGTAGCAAGCTGAACAACAACAGAATGACAAATAGGAAGGAGGACATACTGTAACTGCTTCTTTCTAAAACCCAAAGGCAAAAACAGTGAGTTGGAAGATACAGCCTCTATAAATGGCGAATGGTATTATATAACTGACAGTAGAAGGGCTTAAGTGCCAAAGTTATGACACTTGACCAACCTTATATTTCCTGTTTATTATGCACATATGATGTTTAATATTGTGTAGTTTTGGGAACACTTCCTTTTGAATTCAGTCAATTTAGAAAGACTTTTATTCAAGGTCAAGACACTTATTCTTAGTAGCTGGATACATAAGGGCCTTTGTATTATGCAGCAGTGGTTGTGTGTGTGTGTGTTTGCACACTGTGTGTATGTGATACATACATATTTGTAGAAGCTGGCAGTTAGAAAGCAATTTTGTCCTGACCAACTTTCCAACTGAACCTATGACCCTGAGGCCACGATGTTAAGGTGGGCGAGAGGAGATTTCATCATCTTGTTAGTACAAGTTTTAAGTGACTTTTTCTTTTAAGAAAATGTTCAGTGTGGAGAAACAACAGCTCACCTGGATATTATCCCACCTCCCATGTTCAAAAACAAACTTTAGCATGTGTTTCCTTGTCAATGATAGATTCCAGGATAAAAAAAAAAAAAAAACAACAGATCACCTGCTCAGCATTCCCCTTGTTAAATTTCTGAAAGTCACCTACTTTTTGCATGTGTGTGTGTGTGCATGTGTATCTGTGTGTTTGTTCTCTAGGACAACATGAAGTTGAGGGAAGCAATTCAGTCTTGCTGTTGGTTTGAATTTCTGCATCTCTCACCTTAGAAGAGCTCTCTCTCTCCCTCTCTCTCTCTCTCTCACTCTCTCTCTGTCTCACTCACACACATGTACACACACATACAGATCCGCAGGCGCACTGATATTCTCAGTCCCTTCTCCACAATAAAATCTTCCACATTGGGCTGCTAAAGGTTATAGCATTGGGCAGGGGACGTGGCGATTATTGTCCTCATTTTCACTGCAGCATATAAACTGATTTTACTGCAATGGTGGTGGAACATTTTGTGTTATTAACTTTTTTAACCCCTTTTAAATGAGGCATGATGATGAAATACACATACATTTTTACTGCCTGGAGAGCTGGAGGCAGTAGCTGCAGGGAGAAAGAGAGTTACTCATAAACTGCCGACTGTAAGTGGCCTAGTAGTGTTTAGGACAGGCAGTCACTGTGCTGTTTGTTGTATGTATGTGTCAAGGATGCTGGAGTGTTTTTAAAAGTGCACAGTGCAAAAGTGCCATGTGGGGACCCTTTAGACTCAACTGACAAAAAAATGTAAAAAACATTTAAAAAAAACCATAATCTGTCAGTGAGTCAGACTGATGATGAGATTAATTATATAGACTCAACCATTAAATTAAATGATTATTCTACTTTTTTGTGTCAGTTTTGCACATTTTCAAGAGGGTGGGATTTAAACTTCAGAACATTCTTGTTCAAGGAGGCCCATAACAATACATGTTTGGGGTCCAAAAACAATATTATAGGTAAATGAGAGTGGAGAGTGATCTGGTAATTATTTTCAAATGATGTTTGCTTTAAGTTGCGCTATTGCTCTGTGATCAGAGGCATCATGCCCATTCAAACTTCCCCCTCAAATTTTTTTGAACTCAGACTTTTTTTTTTGCATAAAAATAAAATTGTATCAGACAGGTCAATTAGTCACAGTACAGACAAGTTATTTTCTCTAAAAATGTGGCTCCAATGCAGATTCGGTTTGGTATAGCTTGAGCCCCGTCTTCATTTGTTAATTTCAGTGGAGTCGTGTCTCCTCTTGATCGTGATGTTTTTTTCCCCTGTAAATTGCCTGTAAGGCAGCGCTTCCTGACCCTTGCTTTAACCAAAGCCTGGGAGTCAGTGCTTCCTGACACTGAGGGGAAAAAAACAAAAAACACAGGAAGCACAGAGCCATGAGATGTTGCAGACTGCAGAGTTGAGATTTGATGATCATTTTGTCTCAGAACCGCTGGTAACTGCACAAAGTCAAACTAAACATGTAAAAAGTAACCCAAAGAGACATCTAGCTTAAATACAGGTAGACATTAGTCGTACTTGCCAAGCCAAACTGTTACGTCACAAGTAATTATCCACTGCAACTGTTTAACCATAAAAAAATAAATAAATAAATAAATAATTAAATAAAATGTTTTGTCACACCTGCTGAGCTGTATAACTGTAGAACATGGTTTAACATGAACAAAATTATTTTGTTGCAGCTGCTCTGCTGTTGAGCTTTATAGCCATGTTCAAAAAATAAACAAATTGAAGATTTTGTCACAGAATGTGGACATGAAAACCAGAACATGTTTTATTTTTTCTCTTGACTTATTTTCTGGACAGGTCTTTGGCCATTTCCAGGTTCTTAGCCAGGAAAATTTCGCCTGGGGGCGGAATACCAAATTTTTAGGGAGTCCCATTCGCCACTGGTGTTGTTGCATTTGCTTGCTAGTTATTGCTATGCATGATTATGTTATCTATCACATTCGCTAATCTGTCGCTCTTTGAATTCTTTGAACAAGTCTTCATGTCTGTTGGCAATATGCTTAGCCAAGTTGGTCATATTGGCTCCCTTCGTCTGTACAGGTTTGTAGCATCTTTTACAGATGGGCTTAGTGATGTCCGTGGGCTTGCCCTCACGGTCGGCTAAGTAAGCAAAATAATGCCATATTTCACTGCGAGCGTCAGCTTTATCTACAAGCTTTGGACGGTCGACCAGAGCACTTGTACTTGCTGCCGTCTCTTGTGGCTACCGTGCTGAAAGATGCAGCGTGCATGTGAGGGGAAAAAAAACTGTTGTGCTGCTTGCTGCACTCCTAGGCCACGAGAGAGACAGAGAAGAAAGAACATGTACACACACACACACACACACACACACACACACACACACACGCTGTCCCACAGGGACTCGGGGAGCAAGGAAAGAGAGAAGGAGAGCGCAAAAAACGTATGTACGCACATACACAGCTTCATTGTTGCACGAACGCAACTCAATATATATGGTTCTTATTGCAACAAAGTATCGATACTTTTAAAATTGAGTATTGTATCGTTTTTGACAACGGAGTATCGCGGTACTTTTCTAGTATCAATACACCGTGCAACACTATACACAGCATAGAATTACATAAAGCAGAAGAGAGAAATGCAACAAATATATAGCATGCACGTTTGCCATTTACCTCCCTGAAGGAAATACTGCTCTTTCCAGCCTTCTTGAAAAATTCTACATCCCATGTCAACGTTTCACTTTGACAACATTTTTGCTAAACCAAGGTAAAACAGCAGCGGTCAGTGCAGCAACTGGCCCACTGGTTTTTCCTTTACTTCCAGCCAGTTCTACTTTATTTATCCTTATTTATCATTAATCATTAATTTATCATAGAAACCTCTTATTTTTCTTAGCACACATAGTTGATAATACCTAGATGCAAAGATTTCAATTACAAAATAATATTTGGATTCAAAAATATGCATGTTTGTTTCCCCTTTCCCTCCAAAACATCTTGGGGGCTGGATGAGACATGCTCACGGGCCAGATTTGGCCCACAGGCCATATCTCTGACATCTCTGATCTACAGTGTATAATGACAGGCAGGTCATTTCATGTAACATCTCGATTTGGATGGCTGAACATTGCCATGATATTGGTGTGTGTGGTGTGTCTGTATGTACTCACTCAAAAAGAAAGGATGCCACCATTGCCTATGATCAAATAAAGAACGCACAGGTTCTAAAAAAAAAGGCAAAAGGCAGTCTTTTTCCTTTTGCCGTTAATTTCATTGTATTTTTACTGTTATTGTATTATTAAAAAGTGCTATAGAGTGTAAGACTGAGGAGTCGAAATGCACTGTATTTGAAGGTAGTAACAGAGGACATTGCATGTATCTAAACATTATACAGGAACTGTAATTCTGGAAAAATAATAATTTAATTTCAAAGACTATATCATACATATTCATTCAGAAATCCTGGATAGCAAAGTATTTAAAGTACAAATACAGTGAGCTATTGTGAAGGTAAGCAGATAGCGGGGATTACGTACAGAATAGTGAAGAATGATTTGAATAGGCATACAATGCACTGAAAGCTCTCTCTGCCTTCTCTCCCTCCTCCTTCTCCTTCTACTGTCACACATCTCAATAATTAGATGGCTAATGAAGGGCCCTCTGTCTCCCTCGAGTGCCTTGTCTCACCCTAACACACACGCGAACCCCCCCACATACACACACACAGACACACACAGACACACACACACACACATTCATACACTCATACACACTCGTGAGCACACACATTCCCAGAGGAGACAGAGATTTATCTGCACTGGGTGAGCGGGTGTCACACACAGACTCAAATGAATGGTGGTTTGAGCCACATCGAATAAGAATGATTCTCACTGGTGTAGTTTGCTCCCTAACGACAGACATTCTTAGTCAACTGACAGGGAATCTACACAGAAAATGCTGTCTGGTTATGTGCTTTCCCACACCCAGCTGTCCATCATCCTAGTCAGTTTTCATCATTGGCAGCAGTGCATTTTTTTCCCCCACATTTCCCAGTGTATTTTCAGTAGCTCAGTTTGATTCCAGAAACATTTACTGTATGAGGAAAAATGATATGTGCCAAGACATAAATACACTGGAATCATCAGATGCACACATGTTCAAACATGGCTGCTGTTTTATATTTGCCCAACATTCACTACTTGGAACTTGGTTCAAATTCATGACAACACAATAAAAAATTGTGTTTGCTAAGATTCCTGGAACCTGAAAGACCAAAGCCCTCTTTCTCGGCCATATCCAGCACTTAATTATAGGAACCCAAAATCCTAATGTTTGACCTGAGGGTGGCGCTGGAGGAAAGGTCATGAAGTCACAGAGGTTGACAGGGCTCATCCTCTGGGGAGCATGGAAGTGCTTATCAAATTTCATGGCAATCCATCCAACAGATTTTGAGATATGTTGCCTTGAAGGAAAGTGTTGGACGGACATATGGATAGACGTAGCCATCCTTATCCAAAAACATGCCTTGCAATTTATCACTATAAATAAATCTGGTACTTTAGCTAGTAGCTTACAATACACTTGCTTGGATATGGATACACTTGCATGCAAATGTATGCGTAAAGTATGATGACTCCTAGGGGAAGATGGTTAACTAGTCAGTCTCCAGATATATGAAGTTGACTGCAGAACGCGGCGTGGGACCGACAATGTGATGGAGTAACCTCAGCCATGCTGGAAATGGAAGACAGGTGCCAGTACTGCTGACACTACAGCACATCAAATTTTGAACATCAAATGACGCATATCAATTATTGGCCCCAGTGAGTACAGTGAGGGTGAAAAAAACTGATTACAGCTGGAGACAGGAAAAAAGGGAGACTGAAATGTCCTACTGGCAGGAATCAAATTTAGATTCCCTGTAGGTAAGCTCCAATGCTGTTCATCATGATTGTTAATACATTGCAACATCTGAACTGCTGAGCAGGCACTTTCCAGTCAGTGGGGTTAAGCTACCCTTTGGCCTAGTCTTGTTAAGATTGAGGGTGAAGTTGTAAATTATTGAGTGAGATGTTGTGGGCTAAAGTGAAAGCCTAAGCGTAGGTGCAGTGTCAGCGTATTATCGGTGTACTGTATGTCTGATCAGTGCTGAATGAGTAAATATGGTAGTAGTTCAGTTTGATGGGAAGTGTCCGCTCGAAGACATGCCTGTTCTCAACCCCCTCTCTACAAAAGCCAGGTTTCTGCACAGGCTTTCGCCTCATTTTAACAACACAGGATAGCTACAGCACATCCTGTGCATTGGTAAACCAGATCAAAAGGAGCTGCTTATATTTTGATAGCTGCTTTCAAGTCTTCTGTGAAACTTTATCCCCTTGATGTCTACCGGTGTGTAGTACTGTACATCAGCAAGACGACTCATCTGGTGATCTGAACCGTTTTTTTTTGTTTGTTTTTTTATATGAGGGCTCCCCTTTCCTTTGCTAATTTCCTCAAGTTCCAGGAAGTTACCATAATCCCCATCAAACAAAATCCATTACATCCACTCGGCTTGTTTTTGAGTTTAAGTTCATGTCATTACTGTAAAATAGTGACGCTACATTAGACATCTCTGCATTTTCTCTCTCTTGTCATTAACATCATCGAAGCCAATTGATATGCTTGCGTGGTTGTAATCCTCTCAGCTCTGGCTGTCTCTCCAGAGAATTCTGAAGAAAAACAAATTAAAAGTTAAAGTTCGACTGCGGGTGGGAAACCGGGTGATGATATTGCAGTACTTCCTGACCCTCTAACCCCCTCCCATTCCATTTCTACCTTCTTCTCTGTCTTCCTCCCTATTTTCTTCACTCTTTCTATCATTTCTTTTTGCCCTTCTTTTTCCTCCCCCCCTGTCTTTACCCTTCCATTCCACGGTCCTTCATTTTCCATCTCTCCATGTCATTTCAGCTTCCTCACCTTGTTCCTTCTCCCTTTGCCTCCCTCACATCCATTTGTTTATCATATCTTCCCCATCTCTCTTGCTTTGTCCTTCTCTCCTTCCTGCCCTTTTCCTCTCTTTTCCTCCACCTGTTTTTCCCATCCTTCTTTCCCAGCAGTTTGCCTCCTCCCTTCTCTCTTTCTCTCCCTTGATATTTCTCTCCATCTCACCCATCCGTGTTCCCTGCTTAACTCACTCTCTCTTTGCTTCCTCTCTCCTTTGCCCTCCCTCTCTACTTCCTGTCCTCTCTTTACTACCACACACTTCCCTACCTTCCTCCTGCCATCCCTCAATCCCTCCCCTTTCTTCTCTCCCTTCCTCACTCCCTCCCCTCGGTCCAGAGAACGATGGATGCTATCACTCCAGGCTTACTTCAGTTCAGTTTTGATACCCCCAATCAGCTGTTGAGACAGACAACGAGAGAGAGAGAGATGAAAGAATGAGAGAATGAGAGAGAGATAGAGCTTATTGACTGAAAAGGATATACTGTACAAGAAAC
>OMLB01063301.1:5294-22113 GCA_900302555.1 Myripristis jacobus | reverse complement strand
TCGTGTTGGAGCCATGATTCATGTCAGTCAGCTTGGTGCAGCAGCTCTCCAAGGTGTGATCACTCCTGTTTAACTGCAGACTAACGAGCAGATCTAATCTGATGCAGGTGTTAGTTTTGGGAATGAAAATTTACAGGGTGATTCCATAATTTTTTCCTCAGAATTGAGTGATTCCATATTTTTTTCCCTCTGCTTGGTCTAAAAAAGTAACTATTGCTGACTACGACATTTTTTCTTCTTGATTTCTTCTTCAACTGAATGAACATCCTCCGAGACTGGTGATTCCATAATTTTTGCCAGGGGTTGTAGTCTCATTAATATTGGCAAATGTGAATGTCTTAAACCAATGCATGAAATACATCACAAGTGTGTTTTACTACCCACAAATATCTTTCCATGTCAAACCTCCTGAACATGAAAACCCCATTTCTAACACACTTCCCTGCTTGAATTTCTGGCTATGTGAGATTCATTCAGACTAGTTCATTTTTTTTCTCACATCAAAGTTGTACATTTCAGTATTGTCCTGCCTGATCATAGTTTAAATGCTGCGTGCACTGCAGTGTGCCTCAGACATGCTGTTACCATTCACTCCGATGTGTTTCAGACGCATTTGACAACGAGTTAATGTACCAAACCCTCAAAGACATTGTGGAGGGGAGAGTGGTTGAAGTGCCTACGTACGACTTCGTCACTCATTCCAGGTGAGATTGAGGCTTTCCATGTCTGTTCCATTTTCAATATTTGACCCAAGTCTTAATAGTAACAGCAAGCCTCGGCATTTTGATGTGTAAGAAAACGGCGTGCGTGTTTGCAGATTGGATGACAAGATCACAGTGTACCCGGCAGACGTGGTCCTGTTTGAGGGGATCCTCGTCTTCTACAACCAGAAAGTGCGCGACATGTTTCATATGAAGCTCTTCGTGGACACAGACTCTGATGTCAGATTGTCTCGCAGAGGTATCGACGTCACACGCGTGCACACACGACACCGATCATAATGCTTTATCACTGCTTTCTTTGAACTGGTTGCTGTGCTTTTTTTTTTCCGTCCTTTAGTCCTGCGAGACATGAACAGAGGGAGAGACCTGGAGCAGATCCTCACTCAGTACACCACATTTGTCAAGCCTGCCTTTGAGGAGTTCTGTCTGCCTGTAAGTACGCTGCTCTTCACTGAGATTGTGTAATTATGCACAGTAAAACATTTCAGTCAGAAACGTCCCTTGATGGAATCATGAACTAGTAACCCCATGCTCAGTTTTTTTTTTTGTTTTCCCCTGTAGACTAAGAAGTATGCAGATGTCATCATTCCAAGAGGAGTTGATAACATGGGTAAGTTTTCTCTGTAAATGAGTCTTAACCATGTGCAGTATCATAAACACATCACTGAACCCCCCCCGGGCATATTTTTTTCTCACCAGTGGCCATCAACCTCATCGTGCAGCACATACAAGACATTCTGAACGGCGACATCTGTAAATGGCAGCGCGGCTCTGTCAGCAGCCACGGGCGGAGCCTCAAGCGGGCCATTTCTGAGCAGACGGACCTGCCGAACGGATCGTCCAACCCTCCAGGGAAACGGGTCCTGCTGGAGCCCAGCAGTCGCCCCCACTGAGACGGTCTGGATGGGCGTGTCTCGACTGTGAATATGAGCTTGGAGTTGGGATTGTTGCTGCTGATTTGGTGTGGGTCAGTAACTCGTCCCACCTTCGGCAGATTTTATTTTTCTTTTTTTAAAAATAAACCACAATCCCATGTCCGAGTATGTAGTGCTGCAACATTTCCATAATTCCCTTGTAATTAAGGAGCATCACTGAAATGGGTTATCAGCAATCACTGATAACACTTTTAGCAAGTTACTGTCTTCCATATTTTTCTTGAATTCTTTGTCATATTGCTGTGGTCTGAAATGAGGACGATATAACAGGACGTAGGAACTTTTGAATTATTTAAATGTTTGAATTCAGTAGTTTTGCACATTAATTTTTTTCTTATTTATAGACTCTTGCTTTTTGTTTAATATATTTAAAACTCACGTGGACTAGGTACATTGTTGCTTTCTCTGCTTTAAATGTATTTGATAACTTATTTCATCTAATTATATTAAGGTCAAAAGCTCATCTATGTTTTCAGCAGTGCTGCACCTAGTTTGGTATAGGCTGCTGCATTTTTTTTTTGATTGGACCTGTTAAAGCTGAAGCCATGCCTTAACTTTTTTTTTAAAATTCATTTTCCACTGACTGCACTGTATAACAATAAATGTAATTTAAGGATTCAAGGAAATGTGCTGCTTATTTTGGAGTACCGAGGAGGAAAAGTATGCCTCTGATCAATACACTATTTATAGAAACAGAGCTGTTTTATTGGGAGTTTGAGAGCACAGTGTGATGTGTTGGTTTTGACTATCCCAAAGAGGAATCAAAATGATTTACTACAGCACATTATGGAATGACAAACACACAAGTCGCCGAGGACTTCAGTCACACACAAACACTCTTTCACACTGACATGACTGGGACATGTTTCTGATTGCCTGATGGTTCTCTATACTTGAACATGGCACACAATGATTCAGTATGACATACATAGATCACAGCATCTTTAGTAATTCTCTTTTTGTGTTTTTGCTTGCTTTTTTTTAGTGCACATATGTATGGCACTTGGGAGAAGCTAAGCTCTTCTCATTAGCATAAACATCCTTTTTAAGAACAAAAGGAGCACTGTATATAATACATTTCATAACCATACATGATTCTTACACAAAAATGTTTCAAAACAAACTTGTAGGTTTCCAGTCCCTAATGGTCATCCTCTCCTCAAGTTTGAATCCCCTCACATCCCCAGCAGTCTCTCTCTCTCTCTCTCTCGAGAAGTGCAGCCGGCGTTTTGACATGACAGTTCACGGCAGGCTGCTCTGGACCATTAAAGAGATTCTGCCAGTCGAGGGGAAGTCAGGGAGGTGGGTTGCAGAAGATGACCAATGAATGGCACACACATAAAGGAAGAGGAAGGAGCATCTCAAGGAGTAATGGACCATTCACCTCAATCTCACACAAACACACACCAGCTCCACTCTAAAACAGAGAGCCCAGGGAGCAGACTTGGGGTTACTTCCTCAGCGTCTCCCTGTCCACTCCGTGTGATCGGTTCCTCACTCCTCCTTGGCACCAGGCTTCCTCCTGTCATACCATCGTCACCAAGTCTCTCCCTGTCAAACGCCAGAGCCACTGTAATCCCAATTATAATCTCCCAGAGCAGCAGAGCTCCTTGTAAACCTCAGTCACTGTTCAGTCTACTGTAGTTTGTTCTGTTTTTGCCGCAGTCAATCTCCCATTAGCTCCAGCTGATCATTTCTACCTGTCTGTTTCTCAGTCTGTAGTAAAGTGGAGTTAGTGTCATGAAGCACAGTTGGAGGTCAGTCTCTGAGCCGTGGGGGGGGCAGAGGCCCGCAGGCCCTAGGTCTTCTCCTCGCGGTCTGTCTTGCGCCTGGTGATGTTCCTGGGTTTGATCTTTAGGGACAGCTCCCACAGGGCCTCCTCCGCCAGGTGGTCGCTGAAGTCGTTGAAGAAGGACACGATGTCGTCGTTGCGCTTCAGCTCGTAATGCCTGCAGGATGAGGACAGATCAAGGCTTGATATGAGCAATAAATCCTTAGTGAGAACATGAGAATATTTTCTTCATAATCAAGGGTGAAAGAAAGTAATCCAAGTTACTCCAGTTACTGTAATTCAGCAGCTTTTTTTGTGTAGTTACCACAGAACTTGAAAAGAGTGGGACAGTCTTTCCCTTTCAAATCAACATTTCAGAATGGCTATATTCATGTGTAACATTTCCATGGTACATTAGCTATTAGCTAACATTAACAAACACTTTTCTTCGTCACCAAAGTTGGGATAAACTATGGCAGAATGTATTTTAAGAGGTTTACAGCTTCATTGACTTGTTACAACAGAAAACAACTGTGATTGCTGTTTTATTCTGTGCCTGCCACATGACCACAACAAACAGCGACGTTCTACCCCATTCTAGTTCTGTGGTTCCTACATTTTCTATGTGTACAAGTACAGTCATCTTACTTATGTAAGTTTTTGCAGAAAGACTGTATTAAACTATATTTTAAACCACATCTATTACAGTAGTACATATTTTGTTGGCTCTCCACAAGCATCAGCCTATTATGGACAAGTTGTGGAGTCAGAGGGGAAGAGCAATCTGGCTTCACTTTGTGCACTTTGTTTGGTATGTTCTCATTTTCCAATTAAAATAATCAAATTGAACTCTGTCCTCTCATTCTTTTGGAATTGCGTGGGAAATATGACATGTAAAAATATTCTCTGTTCTACAAAGAAACTTGGTGACTCTTGTCATTTTAAACAAACGTTTTGCTTCTTCCCTCTCGCTTCCTGTTGCTTTTCAGCAGCTGGAGCTGTAGAGTCTGCATCCGTGAGGGCAAAGCACCTGCTGCCCCCCCACATGATCCCGACCAACACCCATTTTTACAATATGTTCTTTAGTTGTCATTAGTCATATTATTACTACTCCAATTATTAGTATTACTCAGTCCCGCTACAATCAGACCTACAATTACCATTATTACTTTTCTTGCTATCATTGTTCTGACTACTACTATTACTGTTATCAGAGGACATAACTGCTATTATCACCACTGGTATAACTATACAGCCCTATGTCGTGCAGTGTGCTTCTCTCTCTCTTATTATTAACTACTATACTTTACATCTACAAAGCTTATTGTTAATAGAGACTGCATGAATCCTTCTATGTGAGTTTCCTCCTGTGAACTTACACTTGCTGGAAGCGCCGCATGCTGTCCAGAATATTGAACTGCTGCCAGCGCTTGGAGAAATTGACCTTTCCATCAATGAGATCAGGGTTCCCCAGGTGGACAAAGGTCAGGTCCTGGAGAATAAGACCCCTGGGAAGAGGAAGACAGAGGCAACACATAAATTAGTCGCATAGTAGTGGTTGCTAGACACAAGACACACACATATTGGAAGACGCATGTATTCACCCATTCACTTACAAGTATGGGATGCATGGAGGCTCCACCTCAGCCAGAGCAGCTCTGTATGCTCTGAAGGACGAGGAGCTGTCAATCAATGTGCAATATTCCTCCAATCCCTGATGAGAGAACAAATAAAATGTGATGAGAGAAAAGTAACATACACAATCTTGACACTCATTCGAAGTTGTGAGGCATATTCCTTTTTATCTTTAGGAGAGCATGTTTGAGCTCAAGGATGTGGGTCTGAAAGGACCATACCAGTGATTCTGAATGTTTGGCCTGTTTATTCCAGCTTCTCCACATTTTACATTGCTACAATCCATTTTGCAAATCATGTGGGGGTGTTATGAATTTCACAACATTAAATCAAAATCCCTCCATTTTCAGAATTGTATTTATGGTTGAAAACACACGCTTTATAATGTTCTGCCTCTGTGGCTAACAAAGTCGTCACCATTCATAAACCACAGAACTGATAATTGGCTGTAGAAAGCAAATGTTTCCCTGGGAACTATTTTTCAGTGGAGGGACTGTTTCACTACGCCTAATTTCAAGTCATCAAAACACAACAGTGCTACTTCTTTTAGAAAAACTAATGTGGATGACTTTACGATGTCCCTCGAAGTCCATTTTCATGTCATAGTGGAGTGAATGGAAACCAGTGCCCGGATAAAAGGTGGTAAAAATGATATCGGAGTTCTAAAATCCGACTTCTTGCTTTGGAAAGCAGAAACGTGACGTATGATATTAAGCTAAACATGCAAAAATCACTGGTATGGTCCTTTAAACCTGCATTACAGAACTTTCCGGTTCTGTACGGTTTGTCGCCCTCTTCTGGCAGTAAATTAAACGCTACTGGAAAAATACATGTGGGTCGCTCAGGGAAATGCCTTTCAATCTTCACATGCAGAGAAAAAAACTTTTAGAGAGTCGTGGAATTGTCAGATAATTATGATATGCCATGATATAATTTCATTGCACAGTTCCATTAGAAATTGTGACGTGTGGCTGATGTAAAAGGCATCACTAAAGGCCATCTGGATATTAGCATGAGAATGCCAACACACAGCTTTTTTTTGTCAATGATGATACAAATTGCAGGGAGTTTTATCTGTGGGTGATGGGCTTAATTATCGTGTGAACTTGTTTGGAATAACACTGAATATGGCAAACGTTTATTTACATGTAAAAGTTCACAGCTTCACAGCCCACATGCCATCATACAACTACACAGATATCAACCTGAGACTCCTCTCACCTCTGAGGTCTGTTTCTGCCACTCCAGTCTTCGAATGGGGGCCGAGTCCAAGGCGGACAGTATTGCCAAGTAGGAGTTGAAATTATTCAACTTTCTTAAGTGCTGTGATAAGAAATTGACACGTTATAGCAATACACAACATGCAAATTCTTTGGTGTTAAGTATTTGTGAGTGTAAAGTAACTAACCTTCATGATCTTGATAAACTTGAGAAGCAGCTTCTCTCGGTCCTGGGCTTTCTCCTGTTGAATTATCAAAGAGCGGACCCTGCAGGACAAAAAAAATATATAATTATATGGTGCCCACATTTGTGTGACAATGATGCACGAGTGGTAAAGCAGTAATATTATTTATGTATTCATGGTTTATTTGATCGGGACAGACGCAGTATGCACAGATAAGCTGAAGACAGTTATCCGATGCAAGTATCGCAGTGTTTATAGCTGATGCTAATTTGCAAAACCCGTCTCTAGAAGGGCTTTTGTGAAAGCAAGAGATTAAAACAGTAAAACACTGAAAGAAAAAGAAAGAAAACACAAAGTGAAGTGAGTACAGTAAGATACAATAGTAGATGTATTTAGTATTACCACAGCTACAGATAATTAGAAAAGGACAAAGAAGGAAAAAAATAGAGAAGGACTAAGACGGAAAAAAACATGACTCTACCAAATATGAAACTCAGCATGAGTACAAGTTTGGTTGCTGACTTAAGCAGGACTAGCTCTCTTGAAAATGGTGAAGTTAATTTCGAGTGATCAGGTAGTGAGTTCCAGGACTTGATATTTTGCAATCTCTTGATGTACCTGCAGTGAGGCCCAAGAGCAAGTCCATTCAAACATTTAAATTCACGTTTTGGATAAAAAGAAAAGTGAAAAAAGCCTGCAAAACTTGAAATGTAATATTTACTCTAAATGTGGCAATGATGGTACCTTATTTGTTTTTGTCCAAGACTTTAAAGGCTAATGCCATCTAGTCTAATGTCAGATGAATTTGAAACAGGTAATGTGAGGATAGGCGATGCAGCCACTGATGAGATCTGAGGCCACTGCACATGGAGGACGGGGGTTTTTGGTCTTACCAATAGCTCATGTTGTTAAAGTGCTCTGTGAACTGAGTCAGGTTTGGACTCTTCTCCTCATTCTGCTCCTTGGCCCAAAGCAGCACCTCAGGAATCTGAGGGAAGACAAGTACGGCCAAGAAACGAGTCAGCGCTGGCTCTGTGGGGCTCAGTGTCAAAGCCTCTAAATCTAACTTGTCAAACAAACAATGTGGAGGATTGCTAACCAACACCAACACACAGACGACAACCTCCCTCAACGCCACTATACCTCAATTTTGTAGAAAAGCTCTGCGTCAAGGAGTGTGAGCTGATCGGCGATCTCATGACTGCGGAAGTCATGTAGAGTTCCAGGCCTGTGGACACGCACACACACAGAAAAAACACACAATTACATGATGTCTTAATCAGCAAACTAATTCTACACACGGGGACTGGCTGGGGTCTTGAGTTTCCAATAAGCAGTTCACAAGAAAATAAATCAGTCACCAAGAATTTAGAGGCTCAAAAGAAGTTAGAAAAACTATGACAACACTGGTACCTCTGAAGACCTGAGTGTGTTATCCTCATGATCAACACTTGTTTGAACAGAGTAAATGGATCTCTTTTAGCAGGTACAGTGTCTATGACAACTGCATGCTAAAAGTGGTACTACTCTGCGGTGCAATCAACAGAGCCTCACAGGAGGAGATCAGGATGAATTGACCCGTGTACCTGGCAGAGACTCCGCGGGCAGCAAGTGGCTTGAGCGAGTTGGTATAGCGCAGCAGCTTCTTCTGCTCCACCTTATCCAGGATATTCTTGCGGAGCACGCGGGCCAGGCTGAGCTCGCCGTTACACACCAGCCTGAAGACCAGGTCCATCAGCTGTTTCAGGATGTCTTCTGTCAGCTCCACCAGGCTGAGGGGGAAGCAACAGACAGATGACAGAGAGGAGAGGGAGGAGAGAAAGTTTGGGGAAAAGGAGCAGAGAGAAGAAAGAAAGTGGGGAGTCAATTCATTAATTCCTCGATGATCAAATATGCATTTTCAAAGCTAAAAAATGTTAAAGAGGGAAAATTCTATTGAAATGGGATTTATTCTTGTAAAATTTGTGAATAAATGCGATTTTTTTTAATGAAAAAGTTCCTCCAAAAGCTAGTAGAAAAGTGAAGCAACAATCTCTTGATGCCATCAAGGGATAAATTCTAAAGCAGATCCCTCCACAGTAATTAGGAAACTGACTTGAAAAAGGTCCCGGGGTGATTTTGCAGGGATGTTGGCATGCTTTTCTGGTTATACTTCATGGTGCAACAATAAGGTACAGCTTGTTCCTACAAGCTGACAAAGTCAGGCTCCAGCTCATCGTCTGTGGTGTGGTGTAAGATCAGAGCCTTGGTTCTCAGGGGCCATTTTTTCAAAACTCTTAATCTGGATCAGAATGGTCTGAACAATTACATACATTTTCCAATTATGTAACTGACTTTAACCAGTTAAAAAAAAAGACAATTTCATGTAATTTCTGTAAAGGTCTGTAAAGTTATTTGGTAACACTTTACGATAACAGTACAACAATTAATGTTAGTTAATGCCGTAGTAAACATTAAGTACAAGGTAATAAACATTAAGTAACAGTTAACTAACTGTTAACTAATGCTGTTCATGCTAAGGTATTAACTTATATGTTATTTAAGGATTATTGTAGATATTATTAACATTAGTAAATGCCATAATAATCATTAACTAACAGTTAATTAACCATTACGGCATTAACTAACATTAACTAACGTTAAGTAACGTTAATTGTTGTACTGTTACTGTAAAGTGTTACCAGTTATTTTGTTAATCCAATCTGAATCTGCCCCTCTAGGTGGGACCAAAATGATCCTGATGTTTGGTATTAACTTTATCCAGATTTTGGCCTTAGTGTTGAAAACCCCAAATACATCTTT
This sequence comes from Myripristis jacobus, assembly GCA_900302555.1. Lineage (NCBI taxonomy): Eukaryota > Metazoa > Chordata > Actinopteri > Holocentriformes > Holocentridae > Myripristis > Myripristis jacobus. Next base: position 12,843 of record OMLB01063301.1, on the reverse strand, counting down.
TAATCCTGATTAAATCATTGGACTAGATTACAACATCCAGGTCCAAAACATCAGGATCAGAAACTTTGCAATCTGTTTCAAAATACCCAATTTTCAGATTTAATCCAAATGGAACACTTTCATCCTGTAGGATGAGTTTTAAAAACAAGTTAATCATATTCAAAAATACAAGAGCATACAAAAACCCTTTCCAGTACAAAAATCAGTGTAAGTTCTGTTACACACTGGTACCTGGGGCTTATTAGCAACAGATGACTTGGTAGACAGCCTTTAATTATACAGGGGAAGGCGACATTCTCAAAGTAGATATTATTATTACACCTTGTGTGCTTTTTTGCCTGTTTGTTGTTTATTGTCTTGTATCATCTGTCCTACTCTGATTCACTTAGTTGATTTAAATTTTTGACTTCTTTTGATTAGAGTTAGGTTAATTAAGTATTAATTATTTATTTCAATAGATTAGACAGCTGATTGTCCACTCAACACCTTCTGCACTCCTGACCAGCCTGGATGGGGCTTCCCTCTCTCTGCGGTCCCTCTGATTTTCCCCTCGCTGCCACTGGAGGGTATTTTGGGGAGTTTTTCTTGCCCATCATGAGGGGTTAGGTCAGGGAGTGTAGTGTTTGTTTTCTATAAACTGTGGGCCTGTGTAACTGTGATTAAGAGCTCTGAATAAACATGAACTGGAACATGGCTGCATAAGCTATTTCACAGCGGGCTACTCAGCTTTGCTTAAACAGATCATAGTGAGTTAGGATACTTTTTTTCAAATCTTCGTTGAAATACACATCAATCACAAAATGCTTCACTTTTGCTTTTAAACTTCTCTTATTTTATACTTTTGAAACATATTACTCATCTAACCTTATTTATTTCAAAAATGAAATTGTTAGCATTAGCTATTTTTCCAATAAATGAGTACATTCGGTCACTGCCAGATCACTGTTTCCTCCTTTATATTCCATGTCTACTTGTTAAAATGTCTTGCGCCCCCTGGGGAGGGGCATCCCCCATGTTTACCAAGCTCTGCTCTAGATTAAGGACAGAAATGTTGAGTCGTACTCACCACAGCTCATCCACCACGCGGACCAGCACAAAGAACGTGTTTTTGCTGACTCGCTTCTTGAAGGTATCTGGACTGTGGCAGAACCTGGTATATGTTCTCAGTGGTCAAGGAGATTGAAAACATATTGAGAACTGGATTTCAAAAAACAAATACATGTTAAAAAACACTTTGAGCACATTTTTCTGCACCACAAAATAATACCAGAGGGTTTAGAGTCCAGTATATTATCAAAGTGGAGAAAATGCCCTGGGAATTTATATACATTCTACATAAAAGGAGCACTCCGGTATGCAAAAAATGTAAACACACTCTTCATTTTGGGCTTGACAACTTTCATTACATTCACAACATTATTTTCTATTCAAAGCTCTTGTAATTTAATTTTTGGGCAGGTTTCCTCAATTATTTTCAAAAGGATTTTCAGGTATAGGACTCGAGCCAATATATGCATGCATACGTCAGTATATTGTAAACATATCATCAGTGTGTGACATATCCATTGAGACAGACGTAGGCTGCTTGAAGGAGCAAGATAGTTACTGGAGAGTCACTGGTTCAGATCCCAGCTGAGAAAGTTGCTCAGCTGCCATCAGAAAACTGTGGAGGGACTATGAAGGGGTGTGGAGCCAAGCAGCATTGCTAAGATCATACAGGAACAGCCAGTTAAGTCTTTCCTGATTCAATAAAGACTAAAAAAAAATCACTGAACAATAAACTGCCAGAAACAAAAGAAACAAAAGCAGTTTTCTGTCAGCAATTCAGTATTTAAGCAACGAGCTGAGTGGTTTGAAAAGGATATCTGTAGTGTAGCTTCTTAATGAGGTCCTCTGGGGTTATAAATGTCCTATATGTAGTCAGAAAGGCTTCACAGTACAAAACAAGATCTGTCAAGCAAAAAAAGGAAAGAAAGCATATTTCAGTTGATGTCCAGCACAAGTTCACAATTATTCAGCTAAAGTTGATAACACTATGAAATATAAACCCCAAGACTGACACATAGCAAATGACTAAACCAAAACAATTTGAGGCAATTTCTATACTGAACTAACTACTAAAAGATAACCACCCATCAGTCAAACTGAAGAATCGTTCTTTACAAGAAAGCAGACGCAGTGTTCAATACAACATCACTGCGAGGTGTGTCAGGCTAGCCAGACGAGGCAGTGCTGGTAACCCAGAAGCACAGTAACATACATGCTAAACGGGGTTAAGTATGAGTCATAGATTGCATCCTGCGCTGTACCTTTGCGGTCTGTTTCTGTGGCGTGGACTAACAGAATATCTCCGGATCCAGCACGAACGTCAGGGCCATCGTCATTCTGGGGAAAAAAGAGAGAGGGAGAGAACGGGCGAGGCACGGGGAATCAGAGGAAATGAATGGCAAGAGAGATGGAGGGAGGTGGGGAGGTGGACGAGAGGAGAAGAGGCGAACAGTGTGACAGGGAGAGAGGAAGAGAAAGAGATAGATGGTCAGATAGAGTTGATGAGGATTAAGACAGGAATGCAGTCTAGCCCAAAACGTAGCTTGCGCCTTTCTCTCCTCCTCCCCTCCCTCCCTACTCTGAACGGCCCCCACCTCTCCCTGTCCTGCACCAGCTCCACAGATGACAGAGAGAAAGAGAGACTAGTGTGTGATGATAGCACCACCAGATCACTTCTACACATCCTTCTACCATGGCTGTAAATATCCCCAGTGGCTATGGATCTCTCACTTCCTTTTTTTCCCCTCGTCTCTCCTGGACATTTTCTTTAATCACTATCACCCCACTCCCTCTAACCTTGCAGAACGAAGACTGGCATTTGCACATGATCACACACACACGCGCACACACACACACCCACACACATACACACATATCTGTCTGTCAGACTGCACCAAACAGAAAAAAGAAAGAGGGGAGGGATAATTTCTCGCTCTGTGATTTCTGAAGCTCAACACCAGAGGGCGGCAATGGCTCTCACTGTGTTGTGATTACTTTCATGTGCTGTCATAACTATGTACCGTAGTCTTTTACCCAAAAATACAATTAGTCAGTAAAATGGCCTGATGCTATATCTAACGTATCCAGCAACAGCTTGTACTAGTGAACTAAACTGTACATTATTAAAAAAAAAAAAACAAACAAACAAAAAAACAAGTCTTTCATCTTTTCTCACTTGCAATGTGGTTTTGATTTTTATTTGCTCTGATTTATTTGATTTGCTCTTTTTATGGGTCATTTCCTCAGGCCAAATTGTAATTGTGGATGCCATGATTTTGATGTGTAAATGTTATATAAATGTCAGTTTACAAAAGAAAAAACAACAACAAAAAACCCTAAAAGACACCTATGTTTGCTGTTTTCCTTCAGGACTTTTGTATGCTGGACACCTCAAACTACATAAAAAGAGTATTGACACTGTCAAATGTTAAAATTATATTTAAGAAAATATTTTGAAAAATTATCTGCCAATTTTTATTTAGACATTATTGTTATTATTTTTACTTTCCTTTAGTTGATTTATGTATTTATGCACTGTATATAGGCTACTTGTTCTTTGTTTGCATTGCTGCATATATTATGAAAACTGATGCTGAGATTTAAAAAAAAAAAAAAGCTTGTACTAGTCAAACACATGACAAAAAGTACTCTATAATCACATCCAACAGTTTATCACATATTTCTTATTTCTTTCTACTTCTGGGTATTACCCATTGCGGTACCACTTTACAATACAACTTATAATTAGGTTATTAGTTTGTACACATTTTATAAATCATTTATAAGCAATTATAAACAAGTTACGAGTGGATGCAGTGCAGCATCTTGCCAAACAGTGAACCTGCACTGATGAATGAAAACTATGTTATAACATGTTTATAACTTGTGATAGCTGCTAATTGATGATTTATAAACTGTTTACAACCTAATTAAAAACCCATTCATAAACCATTCATAAAAAAGGGTAAAGGGTAAAGTGGTATGCATATTTCTTGTATCAACATATGTCTTACTTCTTGTTTTAGTGTTATCCTGTTCATAATCTCCTTGTGGTCTATGAGGGAGAGCTCGTCCACCTCCTCCTCATCGCTCCCAGCCGACTCCGTTGACTTCTGCCTCCTGTAACACATGAGCCAGCATCATCAGCGCAGATATTCACAAACGCCCACACAACCTTCTGAAGTGCCCGTGACATCTGCTCTTTGAGCTCAGATGGGCTGGTCTTGGGCTGAACTTATAAGCCAGGATCTAAAGGTCTTGTCCTTTACCTTTCCTTGTCCAAAGCCTCTTTGCTACTGGATGAGGGCACCGGAGGGGTGGCATCTTGAAGTACGTCATCAGACGTGATCGTCTCCTAGTTAAGAAAAAGGAGAGGTAGTATCAACATTTGCAGGTTACATGAAAACATAAGTCATTGTTGTTGGAGAATGATTCCATGCAATGACAGGAAGGACAGCTATCGATGAGATCATATGAGCCACCAAGGTTTCATGCACGGCACTGGGTGAGGAGAGAGATGGATGCTTCATACAAAATGTCTACTGCAATGTTTACAGAGGATGTTATTACTGTTATCTAGGATTAGATTTAAAAGGCCAATGTGTAAAATGCAACTTTTCCTCAATATGAGCAAGGAAAAACCAAACAGAACAATCCCAATAGAGAATTAGACACACACACTGTCCAGAGGGTAGGAATCACATACACTCACAAGATCCTGCACCAAATGTAAATTGCAAATCACCCACACATCCATTCGCCATTTCTTTTGCTCCCTCTCGCTCTTTCACTCACACACTACACACCGCACCATTCCAACACACCCACACATGCCTAGAAATCCAACCCAAATGCACATGGCCCAAGCGACAAAGTCACACACACACATTCGCACGCACACAGTCACACATGCACAGGGGGCTCGGAGGCTGTTATGGGGAATGTTATTGGAAAATTGAAAACCAGTGAACCATTGAGAATCCCTTTTGGAGCAGCGACATGTCAGGTGTTAGATCAGAACAAAGTTAAATGCTTAAGTTACAGCTGAAGCACAGTCAGGGACAGTAATCACCAGCCAGGCAATCAGAACAACATATGGATGGACATCTTTTTCAACAGGACACCACCACAGCACAGGAGTCTCTCTCAGGTCATGCTCCGTCAGGTTCGGCTACATTCAAATTCCATTTCAGCTCCACCACTTCAAGAGATGAATCAGTGAGCACTGTCGGTTTCCGCTTCTCAGTGCAGCACATCACTGGCACAAGCGGTAACAGCTGCCACTCAAACACATTTCTTTCCCGAATTCTACATTGAATATGGACTGGGATGCCGGATCTTAACAAACCGGACCACAGGATTGGCTTGTTCGTCAAATTCCTGAAGTTCATTCTGACACGGGACAGACCACGTTTAGATTTGGTGTCCCGTCAAGCTTAAAAATGAACTGAAAAGCATTTTAAAGAAAGATTCACTGTTTTCATCAGGCCACAGCGTTTTAAGAATCCAGTTGTAAATTTCCTTTATTTGAGTGTAAACATTTTGACTAATATTTTGATTTTAATTCCTTTATTGTCTTATTTTTTCTTAGCTTGCTTTCTTTCTTTTCAACCTTGGCACCGCTGCAAATCAGAGGTTGTCTCTCAATGCATCTCCAAGGATGAAATAAAGGTTTGAATGAATTAATTTTAATTGAATCATATCCTGAAGTGACAGAAGATGTAAATGGAATTGACCTTTAAACCTTGGCGGTCAACTACTTACTCTGAGGGAGAGAGGCAGCTCTCCATTGGCCTGGCTGGATGAGTACAGGTTGACGTACTCCCCCTCCCCGCCCTCGTCATTCGCACTCTCGCTCTACGGGAAAACAGGAGGGACACAAACCACGGAATAAGGGAGCGGAGAGGGGCAAAGAGTGTTTGCTAAGGGTGGGATAGACGTCAAGTTTGAATGTATGGCTAAGGACAGATAACTACAACAGTGAGCTGTGTGCCTCCCAGCTCAGTTGTCATCAGGACCACCAGGTGGCACTGCTGTGCATCATTTGTGAGGGTAACAGATAGTATTTAAATAGCAAAAAGAACATGCAGTTCAAGATGCTTTACTAGGATATTTAAAAACCCATAATCAGACAGTTTGTGGGCAGTAATAGTCACAACAAGATGCCAATAAGTGAATGAGTCACTGTGTTAACATCTGAACGGCGATTCTCAAGTAAATACCGAGCTGCTGTAATCTAATACAGATCTGCCACAGGGACGGGTCGAATATCTCATTTTATTATCTATCTTCGGAGAGATGTTTTTGTTCTTTTCTTAACTAGTGCAGTGACAAGGCATCCGGCTTTTTCCTTCCACATCTGTCTTTCTAAGCTGTAAGCTCACCGCTGAGGTGTGGAGAGAGTCAGTGAGAGAAGACTCAGAAGGAAGACAGACAGCCACAGAGCCCAGTGAGCCAGCCAGGGAACCGTTGGGCCCGCCCCCGCTGCCATCCAGAATGGTGGCATTGGTCAAGGCAACCTGGTCCAAGCTCTGTGATTGGTGGAAAGAATGAAAGCAGGAAAAATAAAAAGGACAGGGCTAAGGGATCAGAGAAGTGAAGAGAGAGCAGGTAGAAACAGAAGCTGAACAATAGCAAGGGAGGAAAAAAAGTTCACCTCATTCTCCAACACCTCCTTCCACCTGGACTATGGTAATGATGTGCCTGAACATGATGTGTACTGCACACATACACACACCCAAAAAATGCAAAACAACTGGAACCAGAGGCAAAAGAAATACCTTTTATATCTCCTGAGAGATGCATGGAAGATGACAAAGACAGGAATGTTCCACACACAAACAAAGCTTTCATTCACAATAGAAACCATAGCCTTAATGTATGTGCATGGACAAGCCATATGCTTGTCACTGAGTGTGTGTGTGTGTGTGTGTGTGTGTGTGTGTGTGTGCACGCATGTGAGTGCGCGCATGCATGTGCGGTCACGCTGGCCAGGTGAGGAGATGCTTGTCAGAAGGGAGGCTGTTGTAACCCGCTTTAACATGTTGTACATACCAACCCGGCATACCAGTGCAGAGCAGCACATACACAGATCACTGCATGTGTACACACACACACACACACACACAGACACACAGAGGATCCACTGGAAATGAAAGCCAAACATTTTCCCCATTCTTTCCTAGACGGAATAAAATCAGTAGAAATTACTGACAAAATGAGAAAATACTGCATCCCTGACAGCAGCAGCTCATATAGGAGGAGAGATATTTCCACATTAAAATGAACAAGAGACTATTTCCTGCTCTTTCCGGCAAAGCCTTCACCTCAAACTCTCCCAAAAAGCCTTAATTCTCCCATGACACCCCCTCCCCCTGAAAACATCATGCCCCGAGGAGCTGAGGAATGCAAACATTCCACTGGAACAGACAAACGGGAGGTGTGGAAGTGTGTGTGCGTGTGTGTGTGTGTGTGTGTGTGTGTGTGTGTGTGTGTGGTGGGG